>DWGJ01000426.1:0-30980 GCA_018246895.1 Aspitha aspitha aspitha
AATAGGAGCAGAGCGGCGACGGGAAATGTTGGGGAAACGGGAGAAGTTATTCCATTTTTAAGCTCCTACATCCATTAAATAGTGAAGAAATACTGTTTGAAGAATGAAGAAATACCCATGCGAAGCCGAGGCGGGCCAATAGTATGTAATAAATAACTGGGGACAATTCCAAACACGGCTATCTGATCCCAAATTAGGCAATTTAATGCCTGTGTTATGGTGTCAGGAGAGCTAATAAACATACTTATGTTTGTCCTGGGTGAGAATCGAATCCACGAACTCCGGTTTTGCAGTCTGCTTCTCTAACCACTCGACCACAGTGAAAATATGTATAAGCCCATACCGAGAAGCTCAGATGCATATTCTGCATGGCTGTATTCGACTACTCAACACATCTTGTACTCGGCCCATATCTACTAATGTCCCTCAAGAATTCAATGAGGACTTTCAATCTAAGAATTCTTCAGTGTACAAAGGTTGTATTGACTAGCAACTTGTGAAAATTTAATATACCTGTGCGCCGTCACGTAACTCTTCACAGCGAATCTTTTTTGACATATGTCACAAGCGTACGGCCGTTCACCTGAAAACGTTACAATATCTTAGTACTGTTTATTTAAATAACTATTTGTTTCTAATAACCACTTAAGTAATAATAAGCAATCTGTACTACATATGAATGCAAACAAAGCTGAACACAGGCAAATAAATGTTGTTAAAAAGACGGCAAGATGCAATTAGACAGTATGATGCAGTCTGAAATTAATGAATTTAAGCCAAGAAAATTATAACAAATAATATAATGCTGAAACTCGAGTGATGTACGATGTAGCGGATGATTAAAATGATACTACAACAGTTGTCGGTGCCACATCATTGAGTCCACTAAAAGAGTACCTGTTATCGCAATTTGCCGTCTTCTATGCAATATCTTCCAAACACGATGAGAACGTTCACACAAAAACATAAGCTTAATTCAATACAGCGTGTGTGAATTAAATCACCCTCGTGCTATAAGCAATTGGACAAGGTGCACTTGTAAACCGTTAACAACGGTGGTACGTTCGTCGACAAAGATCAATCGAGTTTCTCGAATCTTTAAATACATTGAAATGTATAAATATATGAAGAAATGTTACCTCGCATACAAATGTAACTTGTCCTTCATGAAAGCTGCGGCCACAAACGGTCATGTTAATTTATAATAAATGTGTTAAATATAATAAAAGACATTTCAAAGTAAAGTATTATGTTATTATATTTATTATAAATTGACATGTGAGCCGGTGGTGGCATTCGATTGGAGTAGATATAGAACGCGGATCTGTCGTACCGGTGTGGATTCGCTTGTGAATGTTGAGTGTGGATTTCTGCGTGAAGCGTTTGTAACAGACATCGCACTCGAAGGGCCGTTCGCCAGTGTGCGTGCGCATGTGTATTTCCAGGTACGGCTTGCAAGTGAACGCCGCCGGGCACTCCATGCATTGGTACGGCCGACCTTGCTCTAACCAGTATTTCACGTTAGTCATGTCCACATCGACACCGCCTCACCTCAACATCACATCTCATATTGTTTATATTTTATACACTGTTATACTCCTCTCATCTCAGTACTCACAACAATTGTATAGATCCTTATATGTGGCACCGACAACTTAGAAAGTCGAATGATACATAATACATATTAGCCATTGTGTGTGCAGTCTTGACAATGATTTGGCCATTTTATAGATTTAGCGACATCAAATAATTGGAGTATTTGATTTCATATGCTACTACATTATTTAAATTTACACAGTATGTATGTACTGTGTCAGTTTGAGACTTAGAATACATGTATAATTATTAAGCTAATGTAAGAGTACAACGGTATTCTTAAGGTCATTGTCAAGATTACCTTTCAATAGAATATCGGGAAGACGACTGACCTGTGTGCGTTCTTTTGTGTATATTGAGTGTAGATTTTTGCGCGAATCTTTTGAGGCAAACGTCACACTGGTAGGGTCGCTCGCCCGTGTGCGTGCGGTTGTGGATCTCGAGATACTGCTTGCAGGTGAAGGCGGCCGGACACTGCAGGCACTGGAAGGGCCGTCCCTGCACTGCAAACAAAACAAGTTTAAAGTGGCAGCCGCAGCGGCCCGCCGCGGCCTCGAACCGCTCTACACCGGCCCCACATGCACACCTCGCTCCGAGCCGCGCCCGGCACGTACCTGAGTGCGTCCGTTTGTGAATGTTGAGACTTGACTTCTGAGTGAAGCGCTTCAAGCAGATGTCGCACTGATAAGGCCGCTCGCCGGTGTGCGTGCGCGTGTGAATCTCCAGGTATTGCTTGCAGGTGAAGGCGGCTGGACACGACAGGCACTGGAACGGTCTGCCCTGGACTGGTGCCCAATACATATATTATAGCGGCGACGAGCCCGCAAGGACGCTAGACGCCCTCGCACTACGGAGATCGCGGCGCGGACTGGTCGCCGCTCGCCGCTTACTCCGCTCCAAATCTTTGCGCACCCGATCAACGCTACGTCATCCAAGGGAATGAACGAGGAACGAACGTAAAAAGACGAGAGAGAGATTTGGAGGAGAGGCCAAACTGAGTGAAGAACTGGGGGCGGGCGGTGCGCCAGTCCGACCCGCGGCTGTCACCCACCTGTGTGCGTCCGTTTATGTATATTGAGGCTGGACTTCTGCGTGAAGCGCTTGAGACAGGCGTCGCACTGATAGGGCCGCTCGCCTGTATGCGTGCGCATGTGAATGTCCAGGTAGGGCCGGCGGGCGAACGCGGCCGGGCATTGCCCGCACGAGTAAGGGCGCGCTTGCACTGCGCCCAGTGCATACACAAAAGCGAGTAACGCACGTCGCGCGACGCAAATCGGCTAGGATGCCTTTGGCCGCCCGCCCGCTGCCAATCTCGTCCCGGCCCGTTCCGCCGCGGGTGGCGACAGTCGCAAAACGCTTTTGCGGATTTAGAACCCCAATTTTGTTTCGGTACCGGATAAAGGTACCGCGAAGCGCCAATATTGCGTCATTGCAGCGATTGCATTACCGCTTTTGTGAAAGAATTAATATTCATGAAGAAATGATGAGTACAATAATGGCACAGGTACTAAAACCACCGAAATGACCGTGCGGGAGAGGCGACGGGGTGTATGACCGGTGGAAATAATAATGATAGGGAAAAACAACATCGGTAAGTGCAGAAGTATAAGCGCGCGTTTTAATGAGTTACAGATATCGAGAGAGGTTAGTCGGAAGCAACGATACGAAAGCTTGAAATAGGGAACGTAAAAACAACGGGTTAGGCGGGCAACGGAAAAATAGGAACGAAGCATGACGCTAAATGAGAAGTGAGGACTGCACATCGAGTCATCGAGTCGCAGGCTGTCGCTAATCGTATCGGATAGGAATGCTGCAGTTGTAGTTATGTATATGTGGGCTACTAACCCGTATGTATTTTTTCGTGCAAATTGAGCGCGCACTTCTGTGTGAAGGACTTGAGGCAGACGGTGCACTGGAACGGCCGCTCCCCTGCGCCGCCAACACACGGACACGGGGGGACAGAGAAACAAAACAAAACCACGATGGACAAATAATTCTATTCAAACATTACACGAATACCAATTGCTGCTCAATGCACTACCATGAGGGAATTTTAACAATGTTATTTGTCCATCAAACATAGTCTCTCCTACTTAAAACTTAAAATCCTCACAACGTTCACATGCTTTACTGTTAAGTTTGTGAATAGTTTTTGAGCGCGTTCTGCCTATAACGAGTACGATATTAGTGTAAACCAATTTACAATAAGAAATGACAACACTTCCAAATCGCTAACCGTGTCAGTAGCTTCAATTGCAACAAAAAAAACCGGGAAGTTAAATGTTTTGGGAGCCCTTAAAACTATTCACAAAAATGGTGTCAAAGCCACAAAAGAGTATTTATGTAATATTGTCATATTAATAGTACATTTTTCAATTGTGACTGAGAAACCGAAGGAGAGTAGAAATTAAAAATGATCAAGGGACCCACCGGTATGGATACGTTTATGAGTGCCAAGGCTGGACTTCTGAGTGAACCGCTTGTCACAGATGTCGCACTGATAGGGACGCACTTTGTTGATCAGCGATTGGATGTGCTCCTCTAGAAATATCAACAAAATTCAGCTCCAACAACCGTTCCGCTCGACGCGCAGTCAAATAAGATAGTGCCTAATATCGTGAGCTCTATAATTACAAATTCATTCTCTACTTAAGGATTTTAGGGCAAATTGCCTACCAGTGTGTATTTTCCCGTGTCGGCCCAGGCTGGACTTCTGAGTGAAGCGCATAAAACAGATGTGGCACTGGTACGGCCGCACTTTCTCTAACAGGGCTCGTCTGTGTTCCTCTATAAGGTATACGGTTTCGATATAGCGTCTTTACATCCACTCAAGCAATTTTTAATTTAATTGTAACACCTAGCAGTTTCATAGATACATAAATAATACACTCATTCACACGCATACAGGGGGAGGTAGTTTGTGCAAATTCTATGTACCGATCTGCCTCAAGGGGTGACGTCACGCACAAGTATGCAGTAGGTAGAAATACCCACCGGTATGTATTTTTCCGTGCCGGCCCAAACTAGATTTCTGAGTGAATCGCACAAAGCAGATGCCGCACTGGTAGGGTCGTTCCTTAGCCAGCAGCGCGCGTCTGTGTTCCTCTGAACGAAATTATCGGACAAATCAGGAAATGGCTTATATTTTATTTTCAAGATTGCAGAATTTTCTAGCCGATTGAATATTCTGCCGCTCAAGTGAATCAATACGAGAGGGTGACGGTCAAGGGCGTTGAGACAAGTGAACCCACCCGTGTGTATTTTCTTGTGTCGGTTGAGGCTGGAGCTCTGAGTGAACCGCATCTGACAGAGGTCACACTTGTAGGGCCGCTCCTTCACCATCAACGCGCGCATGTGCTCATCTAGAAGCCAGGCCACATCCAACAACTCACACGTATGCACGCTAATGATCTAAGCCACGACGAGAACACACAATGGACGCGCGCCCGCGTGCGCGGTCGATCCACTGAACGTTCCGTACCTCCCCCTGTTTACCTCACATCAGATTGTCTCCCTCACGCCCTGATCTTAATTCAATCATTTTAATTACGTGACACAACTCAAAAACTATTCACATCTTTATGTTAAGCATATGTATTGTATTGTAAGCAACCGACGAACGATCTATGTGTGTCGCACCAGTGTCGTGTTCAGATTATAATAGGTCAAATTTAAGTCTAATAACTATTTAGAGCTACAGGAAATAGTACATATACGTTTATTTAAAAGCTCCAAACCGAGGCCGGGTATTATACACATTATTACAAGCCTAAAGTCCTAATAAAACGAAGTAAAATATAATCTACATAAATATATTACATAACCACAGTACATTTTATATATAATACTAAAGTAATAATCGTACTGGCTCGTGTACGTACACATGCGCAATTTTGAGGTAATTTGTAATCATTGACTTCCTCGAATATTGAGTATACAGTACACTATATTATAAATAATTTTACCGTAAATACTCGCAAATAAATACAATTGTATCACATAAAAATAAAAATGTCAAAATATCAGGGCGTCAAAAAAAGGTATAATAAAAATGTTTGGATTGCAAATTAAAAAAAGATACCATAAACATTCACATATTTCGGTATCGCGAAAACAGGAGGAGGTTGACTTGATCAAAATATAAAAAATCTATAGGTTTCATAATAACACTTAACAATCCCCTCATGGTACAACGAACGATTTGTATTTTGTATGGGAGTTTTCAAATTACACTTGTAATGTAACTTCCATAGCTATTATTGTATGCCTGCTCCCAAATGTGTTAAGACACAGAATTAATTAATTTCAGTTACATTTTAAATGGCGCGTCAATCAAATTTAGGTTAAGGAGATAACCGGCAAGTATGTCTAAAGATAAATAAAAACAGTAATTGTCACAAAATTTTGGTAATTTCAAACTCATCTGAATCCGACCTTAGAGCTATAGATGTAAACAATGTCAATATGGAAATTACATTAAAAGTACTTTTATATATATGTATAGTAAAGGTGGTTTTATTACTCAGATAATGCCAATTTAACTATAAAGTAGTGAAGTCCATAATATATTCACATAACGAATATTTACGATATGAGTAAAGTAAAACATTTTCAAAGATACACTGCTAGAAGCATCTTGTATAGACTCCTTTACTTTACAGAATATATTTAACTCTTTTCTAATTGGTTGGTCGTTTTAACATACAAAGACAGTTGTACAACATTCTTAGAGTAAAATATTTATTCTAAATTTGAAAAAATATTGTTAAGTAAGGTGTTTGTAAGTCATGTGTACATTTTTAAACTGATGATCTTACTTTATTTGTCATACTCTAAGAATGTCTTTATAGTACATGGCAAATAGGTAGACGACCGTCATGATCCCTATCTTAAAGGCAATGTGTATTAACTCACCGGTGTGGACGCGTTTGTGCGTGTTGAGACTGGACTTTTGTGTGAATCTCTTGAGGCACAAATCGCATTGGAAGGGCCTCTCGCCCGTATGAGTGCGCATGTGAACCTCGAGATAGGGCTTACGGCAAAAAGCTGCATCGCAAACCTACCAATAAATTTCACCACTTCAACTTAATTATATACCAAAATCATAATATAGTTAAATGACAAAAAATATAAAAAAAAAATCCTACTCATTAATTATCTAAGATGAGTAATAGAAATAGAAAGAGCTTTTCCATGAATTCCATTGAAACTGATTCATTTTTGTTTAATCAACCAACATAATGTACCTTTTACTAGCTAAAATAAATAAATAATATTTGATATGGGGAATCAACATATCCAGTTTTACAAGGCATTATTATAAGCTAATATGGATTAACAGCTAACATGAAGTGAGAATGCTTTGATGACTATATTCAAGGTATGAAAACCACCATACAATCACATCATTTAATGAAATATAGCTATATTGTTATAATGTTCGTACCGTGCATTGAAAGGGTTTATTTCCCGAATGGAGCTTCATGTGGACGTAATATGAAGAAGCTGATGATAAGACTTTACCACAAACCTGGAATGAAGGAAGAGAGAGAATGTAAATAGCGTCAGATTTAAGATTATTTTGAGTCATTTATATATTTGATTTAAAATGTTAATTTTAAAATTATTAATGAAGTGCACACATACCTTGCAGGCCTGAGGCTTTGAACGCGGTACTGATTGCCCCCCACCATTCGTTATTTCCATCTTCGTTTGAACTGATCCCATATCTACACCCATGCCCTGTGAACAATTTGGTCTATATGTAGTATGTTTCACATATAAAAGTAATCAAATTCAAACAAATCATGATAGAAATTGTACCTGCGCACACTGTCGGCCGTCCATATCCATATCAACTCCCTCATCCTCCATTCCTTTGAAACTCAACTGTAATTCAAGATAATGTTGGATGCATCACTAGATTGGTAGATATACACACACACAAAAAGACATGTTCGCTAAAACACAGTTCAAATATCGTTCCAAATCGGAATCAAATTCAAAATTAAATGCAAATCTTTGGAGCTGTTATATTCACTGTTATATTGACTGTTGTTCTAGATGTAATTTTAAAAATATGGATATTTTAATATTCATGTCAAAATAAAAAAATCATTGTAACACCCACATTATCTACCTCATCATCTTGTTGCATTTCTTGTTGGTGCTGTTCCAGCAGCTCCTGGTGTTGTACTTGTTGTTGTACTATAAGACTATCCTTAGAATCTTCTTGGATGTGATGATGTTGGTTCATATTGATGATCGAATGATTTGAGTCCGGTCGGATGATAGCTGTGGGGCCAGGGTGTATATGTGGGTGTGATGTATAAAAACTGTAACAAAATATTTTAATATACACACACGTGTAATATATTACCCGTCATTACTATAGAATTATTACATTTGTTATTAAAGGAAGTCATATTTAAAAGAAATCAATATATTTATTTTATTGTGTACAATAAATATGCATGTTATGTTAACCAACATCAAGGATGAATATTTTTCAATAACTCACCTCATGGGCTCAGCTTTAATTTGTTGTTCGAACATGGATATTGTGGCGAGTAGGTCGCCAGGGGGTGGCACGGGCACGCCGACGCCCCGTGCCACACCCCCGACGCCCACGCCCCAGTGTGCCGGGAAACTAATGGTGAATCAGTTTTTCTTCTCCCATTCTCAAATGCTGCCACCTATACAAACAAAAATATTTTGATATAAGTTTAAAAAAGCTGTTACGAAACTGAGAGAACCTACCATTTCAGATATGATTGTTACAGTCACTGGTGAACAGTGCACATCGGAAGCGGTAAAAGAGATGTTGACAATTAAAATGTAGAAGATATAATATAACCAGGGGTAGCCATACATCTTTCACTACTTTCGCAAAGTTTTAGTTACTACAAACCAAGTAGACTTATAGAGTAATTATACAGGGTGCCAAATAAAAGTAATTTATAGATGTACTGCCTCCCCTAAGTGAGGATTATGGTATAATGCCGCTACATCTTAATGTATGTCTGCATACAACTGTCTCCATGCTTCAATACAACAATGCAACTGCTTAGCTAAAGAATCAGATATAACAATAAGCTTCTCCCGGTGACCGTAGAACATAGAATTCAGTGTTTTGCATCGAGTCTACACTTCATTATATATAAAAACATGACACTAAAATTATAAGCTTAATACAGTTTTACTCTGGTTTTACCATTTTTTTAAGTAACATTGTAACATTTCAAAGGTAATAATACTGTTGATCAAAAATTATTTGAGTATTCTTGGAGTTTTCATTTGTTATTGTTACATATATATTACCTAATTTAGGTTATTTTTAATGTTGACTATCTATAGAATGTTCACATTATATCTGCTCATAAAGATAACTTCATTCATTCATTTGGATAATCACCCAACAGTCATTTATTTTTTATTTTCAGTATAATATTCAATGCCTACATAAGATATATACTGCATACAATATCAGATAATAAATTGAAGATTATTATTGTTGAATACGTTCTTACAGCTAAATTGTTAGATACAGGAAATATTTGATTCACCTAAAATTCAACTATTAAAAGCAAAAAAATATTCATTAACTTGCAATTATATTTGGTATTCAGCAGTGGAACAATATAAGGTTAAAAATTATCTAATTTAGTTGGGTTTAAGTCTCAAGATTTAGGTGGTAAAAATATAGTTTTACATTATAATTAAAATGCCTCTATTTCTAAGTTTTGGGTACATAGTTTAGTGGAAGCAAACACATGATTCTGCCTACCTCATTTATTATGAGGGATTTATGTGATGGTATAGATCATTATATAACATTCAGAGCTCAGTAGTACAACTGAAAATATTAAAAATACCAAAATAACATTGACCTTCTTTATTGCACTAATAGAACAGTTCATATATTAAAGAAGATTGGAAAAATCCTTTATAACATATAATGCAGAAACATAAAATAAACATCACTTTATTGAAAATAACATAAGTTATTGATACATAAAGTGAAAGTTTAAAATATTTTCACATATGTAAAAACAGTAATTTGTTGAAATTATTATTATACGCAATTTACCATAAAAAAATGAGAAAAGACAAAAAATAACAACAAATGATTCAGGTGATAATTTATTTTGATAGTAAACAAAAAACAGTTCAAAAAACATATATATTTAAGTAATACTAATTATAGTGAGGCAGAAATATAATATAATGATAGTAAATCAATAAAGGAGTTCATTAACACTCAGTGTAAGAATAGATTACCACTCATTTAATCCAACACAACATGAAAAATCAATAAAACATTTAACTTGAAAACAGCATATAAAATTTACAAAATTTAAACAAACCTTGAAAAATATAAGCTAAAAGTATTCATCTGATTATGGTAATATTACAAATTGACCATTTTATATTATGTATAGTGTTAAGCATTTGTTTTTTTAATCTATACTCCATACATTATACACAATATGAAATAAAATAAACTAAACAATATGAAATAAAATAAACAAACTAGGTACAACAATTATTGACTGATAACAAATTATAATATAATTAAAGAAAAAAACTTTTTTAATCGAAAAAAAATACTTTCTTTTAAGAGAAATATTTCTAATTACTATAACAAAAACAGGAATATAAAGAACACAAAATCGAAATATAAATGAACCATAATGAAATTATTTAGAATTGTGGTAGGTACAGGGCATTGACTGGCCACAATATAAATTAATGTTACTGAATACCTAATCTGTTATGCCTATACATGCTGCCTATATATACGAAGTGTACAAAGGATCGCTTATCTTTCAGCGTGCTATGTATATTATGCAGATGGACATATACATCAATAACTATGTTGTTTTGTTTATACTTAAACAACAATCGATTTTAGCTATTTGTAAACAAATAACATCTGAAAACAGTTCCTTCGGAAAAAATTAAATGGCCGAAGCTTAGCGAATGTCTCCACCCAGCCTCCCCCCTGCCATCAATAAAATGGCCAATTCGTTATTGAATTTGTCGCTAACTTACAGGTCGAGGCTGCGCGATGCCGGTTTGAAAAGAACTTGAAATGAGTTACCATTACAATTGTTGTATAAACAGTGCGGGTTAATAAAGCTTTATATTATTATCAGTAGCGAAAGTTATGTCATATCCTAAGACTAAATATACAGAACAGAATGCACTTTCCGACAGAAACAATCGCAGAGTTAGTCTCTGTAAACACACACACAACTAGCAAATAAATGCTCGCACCCGTCTCAGACGCGACGACCTTACGTAGTTTATGGAGGGAATCACTAACAGAATTATTATTTTTAATTATTCCATTTATATGCAAAATGATAAGTTTCGTTACGCTTATTGTCTATCACTATATATAGTAAAACTTTGATTTTACTCACATAAGTAATGAAACACCTAATAATAGTGGCGTGTAGAGAAATACATAAATTAGAGCACTAATTACACAATTTCGTTAAGATTGGCCATTCGAATAATGTTTTTCTTAGACACCGACATAAAATGGCTGCTACCTCATTGTTCTGCGCGTTCGTTCGTGCGCATAGAAGCCGAGAACGCTTGGGGACGACTTCTCCGCCAATTAAAATTGTGGCGCGAAATTTAAGGCGTTAATGGCCATGACTTATGATAATTTGTGACAATTACCATGAATTACTCAACATAATAATTACGTAGCAGAAGACATAAGTTGTAATAAAAATAATTATAAATGCAGGAACGTAAACACGAGGGTCGCAATGATGATCACTCAGATTGTTATCGTTATTCCTTCTTTTTTTATCGGTTTTACAAATGATATTCCTCTGTTGATGTAATATCCCTTCTAAATGCTGATTAAATTGGTTGCTGGAATTCGCATATTTATCACAGATCGAACAATAATATCTGCGGTATTTTATACGGCGTTCGTTTTTTGTTTTATTTTCCTCCATAACTGACCAAACTATGAATATTTTTATTTAATTAACTTTACTTTTCGATATACGGGACCTACGCTTTTAATTGTAGGTTCATAACTAAACCAATTTTAGTTTCATTAACGATGATCTAATGACATGAAGGGTAGGAATTTTAAAAAAGATGTTGTGGGTAGATATTAATAATCTTTTTACAACATATTTATTAATGACTAAATACAAACATTTTATTGACGTTATATACATATTTCTTATAAATTTCGATCTAAAGATAGTTTTGACAGCGCTAGTTCCTAATATGTAGAGTTTGTATTTTAGAGTTAATCCAATATCTACCAATTTTCAAATCGCAGTTCAGCATACAATTTTCTTAGATAATACTAGCGGCCCGCCCCGGCTCCAATATTTATGGATGTAGGAGCTTAAAAAATGGAGTAACTTCTCCCGTTTTCCCAACATTTCCCTTCACTGATCTGCTCCTATTGACTGTAGCGTGATGAAAAGTATACTATAACCAGCTCAGGAGAATGAAAAATAATTGTACCAAGTTTTGTTAAAATCCGTGAAATAGTTTTTGTTTCTATAATGGTTATACAGAGAGACCGATTTGACCTCTTTACAGATTTATTATAAGTATAGATTTTAATTATAGTTATTAAAAGATTTTAATTTTTTTTTCGCTAGATACGAGATGTAATCCCTGTAGCTCGGGACCATAACACAGTTGCGTGTGGGAATGGCCGCTCGAACCGTTCATACAGCGATCTCCAGAAAAATGACGTTCGGACGATGGATAACGAAGCCACGGGACGACACACTCGTCGCGAAGATAAGCTCGCAGAGGGCGTCGCGCTGGAATACACCGGTGCGTTACGTTCAGAAATCCCGGAGTCCTCCAACAGCGCTGACGAAGGACATCGAGGGTGTTTTATTGGGTGAAAATCCTACATAACCCGGTGTCTCGACAAAAGGCCCACGGTAGCTTGTTAAAGGTTTCCTACGGCACCAAAAGTCTGTTAAAATATAGAATTTATCTAACAGCTTTAGTAGTTCCTCTGTCGTCGGCGTCGTTGTGAATGTCATTACTTCTCCGCGGCGTATTAACAGCGCAAGAGGAGGTTCGAGTTTCGAGCACCCTTATTTCCTCGTGCAGTCTCAAGAGAAATCCGCTTTCTCCTATTACTGACACTCGCTTTCAGGTGGTATTGAGCCTGTGGTCGTCACGCGCTGTCGTGTATTACTGGAAGTCGGTGAACACCAAATTCAAGCGAGCTGTTTACTTTTTTCCCATGCTCTTCACTACATAGTATAAAACAAAGTCGCTTTCTCTGTCCCTATATCCCTATGTCCCTATATATGCTTAAATCTTTAAAACTACGCAAGGGATTTAGATGCGGTTTTTTTAATGGATACAGTAATTGAAGAGGAAGATTTATATGTACAATAGCATCCATTAAATAGTGGAGAAATACTGTTTTATACCCGTGCGAAGCCGGGGCGGGCCGCTAGTGTACTATAAAACAGAAATGTTTCTTTTATAATTCCATATCTTTTATGGTGTTTTTATATAACTTTTTTACAAATGAAAGTTACTGAAATAAATTTAGATCGCTATTCTTTATTACTACTGGTACAATATTAATTAGCGTTATATCCATTAACGGAATTTTTAATTTATCCATACTTTTTAGTCCTAATAAAAATATTGCCGGATAGCATCTCTTATAAATTTTTTTCAATGTGGTATATTTTTTATTACATTTCCTGTCTATAGCAATATTACAAACAAACAAGATACGCGCGAAGAATATAGTCTATTTTATTTAGTCTAGTCTATCTAATATAGTATTTTTAGCCGGGTAAAAATATACCTTTTGCCATTGCGTTAGAATAAACATAATAGGTTTTTATTGTAACTTATAAGTAACAAAATTTGTTACTTATTATTTAATAATATAAACGTTATTAATTTATTATGAATATAGGTTGATTAATGTTATTTACAATTTTGATACGTCAAAATTAAATCAATTGTGGTCAAACAATATTATTTAGATAACGGTTAATGTTATTATTGTCCTTGCCCTTGAATTGAAACTTTGTTGGGCACGATTAGTTACCTTACAGAAGTAGATATTGTTTACTATATGGAAGGAATTTTGTTTTTTACTACTCTTGAAATACATATCTGCGTCAAGGCACCTAATCTAAAATTGTATGTGAAATTGAAGAAGTATGTATTTTAAATGTGTAGTTGCGATCTTTTTATGGAAGATTAAATCTAATTTAATTTCTGTAAGAATAAAAACAACATTTTAATATCGGTATGATGATTAATATTATATGTTTCGACTATGATTATTGTACGTGAATTTACATAAGCAAATAATGTGTGTGTGTTTTGAATGTCTTGGTTTTGTTTGCGTAGATTCATTCAATTAATAGAAATAGAACTTGTACAAATTTATATCTTTAAACATAAAAGTGAAATACCTAAACCTTAATTTTTTACATAGAACCAATTCTATAATTAATTAAGTACTTATAATATAATTTTGAATAAGTAATAAGTTCTTGCAATACATTGTGAAATATCAACCCGTGCGGTTAGCGTATGTACGTACGTAAGGCGGCAATAAGATTTTTTTACCGGAATACAATGATTTTATATTATTAATCGTAATAAAACATACACTTACCCTGTCATGCAAGAATACCTTTTTACCATTTATTATAGATATGTATGTGATAAGCGGCTCTAAAGTTACTTGATACAAACATACAAAAACACAAACTTTGTCACCTTATAATATATAATAATAGATACCTTACAAATAAGTAATGTTTGTAATAATTCAGAATAATTTATTCACATCTAGGATATGCAGCAGTGCTTTGAACTACGGGAAAATTTCTAGTGAGTAGTAGTACAGTTACTACAAATATGTAGGTAGGTAACATGACACCCCATATATGTACCTAACCCTCTTTTACTAACGCAATTCCTTGAAAAGTTTAATTTATATTACATAATAGTATCATAGTTATAGTCTCAATATTCTTAGTAAAACAATCCTTACCTAGTACAAAACTCTGATTCGGAAAATAATCGTTCTAACATTAAATTGCCTTATTTAACTCATAATTCTGAACAAATATCAATTTATTCGGGAAGGTACCTACGGGATTTTTATAAGATAGATCTGTTTAAAAAAGCGCAGGGGTTACCAAGTTACTCAGATTTAATAATTCGTAATATAATATAATTTAATAATTAATAAAGAACAAGAAATAATTTACTCTGAAAATATTATATTACTATTTTACAATAAATCTTATGCCTGCAGTTTTACTTCATTATCTTACAATATTGTTATATGTTATACAATATTGTAAATATTGTTATCGATCTTATACAATATACTGAAGTAAAACGAGAGTCCTATTTTTATCGTCCCGTGCTAGATTGGTTCCAAGTAGGTTTTGTTATAATCACTACTAATATTATAAATGTGAATGTAAGTTTGTTTCTTACACTTTCACGTTAAAACTACTTACCCGATCATCATTACACTTTGACACATATTTTTGGAGGTATTAGAAGTAACATAGTATTACTTTATTGATTTAGCGAAATGTTTTATAAGCGTTATTAATATTATTATTTAACGTTTTTTTTTTGTGTGAGAATATGAAATCTTATCGTCTGTCTGTAAGTACACTCAATTTTGTTGGTGCTAATATGCGTATTGTTTCTCAGTAAGCGATTGTAAATCTTATGAGGAATAAATGATCTTTAAACTTAAACTTACATAGGATACTTTTTAAGTATCCTATGTAAGTTTAAGTTTAGTAAGTAAAAAAAGTGTAAGTAAAAAAGAAATTTAAATATCATCTCCGCCAGCCAGCGCTTTCCGCTGACTGAAAGATACAGGAGGTTGTGGAGCAACATATAGGCTACTTTTTATACTAGAATTCCCGCGGGGTCAGTATTTGCGCGGTGACACACTGATTTCCTCGCGGGCGAAGCCACGAGCACATTTAGTCTCCATAAAAAAGAAAAACAGGTGGGGATGTCCCAAATTGCTAGAGTTTAAGCCCTTTTATAAATTGTATTGGAGAATCATTGACTTCAAATTGGGTTACAGATTAGTTCAGGAATTAAATAAATTGCAGTTTTTATAATCTTTATCATATTTTAATATTACCAGTCTAATTTTGTTTTTTTATTTCAATATATAAAAAAAGAAACAACAATTAAAATAATTAAAGTAATTTTCACGAATTCAGGTTAAATCTCCGAAAGTCTATGGTTTGCTGTCTATGTCTATGTTTATGGAAAGGATATTTGACATTTCTGTTTCTTTTAGGAAATCGTAATCATGGCGGTAGGTGTTTTGCGTTCGTATTCTATGCAAATCCATTAAAATCAGTGATATTAAATAGTTTTATTCCAAAGTTTTTCGTGTAGTGCGTTGGTGGTTAAATTGTCAATTTGTTAAATTAATTATTTTGCTAATAAATGTTATTGACATGTCTTTATTTAGACTATAACCTATGAGTTTCATCAAGAAGATCGCTGGAAATTGTAATAAACGGTGTCATTAAAGTGTGATCCATTTAAAGTTATAATTATGGTTTGCAGCGTGTGCCACCGCCTGCCCTTCAACAGGAAAAGAAGAACAAGAAAGAGAAAAAAGTTCCGAAAGACAAATCTAAAAATGTTATGCGGAATCTTCATATCCGAAAACTGTGTTTGAACATCTGTGTCGGAGAGTCCGGCGACAGGCTTACACGTGCTGCAAAGGTATTTTTTACGTCTTGGTATATCTTTTAATATAAGTAATAGCCTGTGATTTTCTTTGCATGCAGTTAGCACATCTTAGAGTGAAATGTGTTTCAAATTTCTAGGTTATACCTTTGTTTATGAATGTTTTGAAAGACTTAACTGACAAATAGTACTACGAATTCATTTTTCTTTTAAGAATTGAAACCCCAGCATAAGTTACACAAGATACATATTTCATTGTGTCTCTTTATACATTTATGCAAAAGCAATATTTTGAATTGCAACTTCTGGGCACTTATTACCGACTGCTCAGATTACTCGAAACAATGACATTTTATACTATCCCATATTTACATTCCATATCATTATAATAATGTGTTTTTCTATTTACAAATTAAACTATCCCATGTACCCATCAGGTGTTGGAACAGTTGACGGGCCAGCAGCCAGTCTTTTCTAAGGCTCGATACACTGTAAGATCGTTTGGTATCCGTCGTAATGAGAAAATAGCTGTCCATTGCACAGTACGAGGAGCAAAGGCTGAGGAAATCCTTGAGAGGGGCTTGAAAGTGAGTGTTCATTGATATTCTATGATATTGATATTCTAGGGGCTTGTTAACTTACCAATATTGATGAATCAAAAATATGTGTATGGTGGTGTATGCCTGTCTGACAGAATAATTAAAAGGTGACAATCATTAAAAATTATAAACTGGAAAAACAATTGCTTTGGCAAGACAATCTTCTGTGATGGAACATGGAGAATTATTGTTTTATAAAATTATGCATATTTACTAATATACACTTTTTCTATCAGGTGTCACAGTATGAGATAAGCTGTAAAGCACATTTTTATCATTTGCTTGCTTTTATATTTATAGGATATAACTTCTATCCAAAAATCTATTATGACCTTAAGGATATTTGGATATAAATCAGAAATAATTCTATGACAAAAAAGTATTACCCTTCTTCCTGCAAAGCTAGGAAAAGAATAAGTTTTAATTGTGGCTATTAAATTACAGTTTGAATTGATGGATCTCATTGAGACTCATAGATAAATAATGGAACACCAAATAAATTTCATCAGATGTTAGATCTAGATTTTGGGTGCTTTTTGTTTGTTTCTTAATGAATACTAGCATGACTTGTTCAAGATTCACAATACTCTCTGTGTTATCTTTGTAGGTTCATGCAAAATTAATATTTTGATTGCAACTTCTGATTGATATATCTCTCAATCAGAATACTCGATAAATTACATATTTTGTCATTATAAGCTATTATTTAAACACCTTATTGGGTTAAATACATTAAAAATTATGTTCTTTTCCAGGTGAGGGAATATGAGCTGAGGCGTGATAATTTCTCAGCTACTGGAAACTTTGGTTTTGGTATCCAGGAACACATTGACTTGGGTATAAAGTATGATCCCTCAATTGGTATCTACGGTCTCGACTTCTATGTTGTGCTGGGCAGACCAGGTGAATTATACTGACATTATTATTATCCATGCACTCTAGTATCATAAAACTTCACACCTGAATTTTATGAAAATAGAACCTATTTTATGTAAATTTCTCAATTTGTAAAATAATTTGTAAAACAATTTGTAAAATATTGCTATTATTCTTTTTCTGCTTACTAAGTGATCATACATTAAACATTTTATTGATCAATGGAAACATTAATTCGTACTAGATGTTTCTTATTAAATAATTGCAACTGTAAATGCTATTAGTTGTCAAAAGTATTACATTGCACATATGTTCAAGGGTGTTGTAAGGATAGTGTCATCACTCTGTAAATTATGTGCCATATTAACCTTAATCTCAGCAGAACGATTGATCAGATCTTATTTTATTTGTCATTGTTGAGATTTTAAGACATTTCTGTGATTTTAGTAATTGCAGTAATCATAGTGCTCTATGTTTAATGTGATGAAATAATAGACAAAACATTGTCTTTTGCATATATGCACATATGAAAAAGTACCAATATATGAATAATTTGTTAACATTGGACTGTTGAGTCGAGAGCACTCTGTAACTCGAAAGTAGTATTGATGTTACTTGATGGAGATACGGGTTAAACACTTCATAGTCGTTTTTAAATAACTTACGGCTTTTAAATATTTGTTATTTTAGTGTTAGTCTCGCCAATTAATCCATTAACATAATATGAATAAAATCATACATGTACATTAATATAAAATTTGTCTATTGTTTTCAGGTTTCAACGTAGCACACAGAAGACGTAAAACTGGCAAGGTTGGTTTTCCCCACCGTCTAACAAAGGAAGATGCAATGAAGTGGTTCCAGCAGAAGTATGACGGTATCATCCTTAACAGCAAAAAGTAAACTAAGTAATAAAAAATTATGACAAATGACTTAGTATTATTTCAAGTATGTTATCATTTCCCAAAGCTCCAAATTTCTCTAATTTTATGCATTAATAAGGTACTCATAACAAAAGTATTAACATAATATTAGTTTTTATTACATACACAAAACTTCTGTCACACAGATGATTCATCATCATACACATTCATACTATTTATAAAATCTAAAATTTGATATGACCTTAAACTTGACTGTCCTCGTGGCCGAGTGGTTAGAGACCCTGACTGCAAAACGACGTGAATTCGATTTCCACCCAGGACAAACATTTGTGTGATTAGCACATTTGTTTGTTCTGTCTGGGCGTAATAAAAATATCTGTAAGTACTATATCACATGTATATATATGTATGTGTATCAGCTGTACGGTCACCATAATACAGGTATTAAATTGCCTAATTTGGGATCAGACAGCCGTGTGTAAAATTGTCCCCAGTTATTTATTTATTTGATATAGTCGCAACCCCTATGTTCGTTATCAACGACCACGCGTCGCGTTACGATGTCTTCTCCAATGGACGATGACAATTACTAAACGAATATTAATGGTAAATTAAAATTAAAGACATTTATGCAATTTTTTGTAATTCAAGTAATGTTAATAAACCGGTCTTTTTGTCTCCTCTGAGATTACCCATGTCAAGCTTGGCCGATCGTGATGAAATTTGATATGGAGTGGTTTGAAGCCTGACAATGAATATAGTTTGATAATAATATATGATGAATTTAGTTAGAAAAGTTTTATGTGAAAGTCGATAATCGAAGTTTTTACATGTCTTACACAAGCATATTGTTATATATTACTACTTATCTATGTACTAAACCTTGATGTTTCTTACACCAAAATAATGTGGTTCATCAAAAGTTCGCTAATAAGCGTACCCATACTACATGCCATTTCCAACCCGTCTCAGTACTGGTCGTTACTTATATATTTGTAGGCATGTTGTTATGCATTTATTGATATAATATTTTACAACTATATCGTACTACTCAAGTTAGACAATAGACGAAAAATCTGTTTACATAGCAACCATTGACGGATACTTCGAATAGAGATAATTTATTTCATTGTATTTTGTTCAAATATACAATGGCTGCAAATTTTGGAAGATATGACAATGACGAAGATGTTCTGGCACCAAAGGAGCCACAGGTCACATCGCAAGACCCCAAAGAACGTAAAGCGGCAAGAGCTTTGCGCATCAAACGTAGGCAAGAAGCTATCAAAAGGTAACGTTTTATGTAGAATGGTTATAGCATTTCTTACAAGTCAAGTTCGAGGGGTAAATGAATTGTTACATAAATTCTGGGATCTGTAGTTATGTACCTCAAAGATCAATCAACAGAGCGGAACAACCGTCAGAAGAAACATTTAAAGAAGAAGAGCCAGGAGCCATAGAACAAGCGACCGCATCTGCTGCCGAAGAACTACAGCGCCTGGCGTTAGATGGAGCGGCGAAGGTTACTAACGTAAAGGTAACCACAGATGAACGGGAAGTTATTAGACGAAATCTTTTCGCGGATAAAATGAAAGGTGAGGAATAAACGACATTCGCCGCTACTTGGACAGCAATTATATAGGTAAACTAAATATCTTATTTCGTGTGGACTCTACACGACTTACTAACGAACCGTAATAATAACATTTTTCTTTATTTGTTAGATAAATGTCTGTTTATTGAGTATCCATATATCTATTAAGGATATTATTCTAAAGCTGATACCAGTATCCGTATTTAAATTCTTTGCTGTACTAAGTTGATGTAGTAAAATAATTAATTATGTAATTTCAGACTCACTTGAAAAGATCGAAAATGAAGCAATGGATGCCCAGCTCCAATACGATGCCATTACAGCCAATTGGGATGCCATGTTACAAATAAAAGATCCCCTAGACATAGATGCTGAAGTCAAGGAGCAGAAACATAAATGTGACGATTTACTGTATCAGAAAAATCAATTGATAGGCAAACTGAAACAGGATTTGAAACGAATGGATGAAGCCTACTACGAAGACTTAGAGAAACAAGTACTTTGGCATTACATACCGTTACATAATTTTTGATCTGCTACTGCGCAGAGCTATTACTGTTGATTGCCTATTGATTATTTTCAGGACAAAGACATAAAGGAATTGTCTGACAGAATAGAAAAGCAGGTCACTATAATGCAAAGAGCTTATGAAAAGCAACTATCATTGATAGAACAGGCCATTAATGTAGAAAGAGAAGCCATGGTAGATCACAACAATAAGCGCTGGGAAGCTCTCTATAAACAAAGAGACAAGGAAGAACTCGCACATATGGAATATAAAACTGAGCAGGTTTCTACAGTCAATTTACAATACGAGTAGATTAGCTTTTAGCCGCGCAGATATCGAATCAAGTACCAAAATCAAATGCATGAGCTTTTTTATTAACCAAAAGGGTTAATCTAAAGTTTCAAATGACTAACTTCCAAACTGAAGAAAGTTCATACAATGTTTCTACGCATATTTTACCACAATAAGGGTCTAATTTCCAAAAATCCTTTCTTAGTACTCATCTATACTCTAAACGGAAGCATGGTACAAAATGTCAAGTTTCTAATCCTAGTGGTTCGGACTGTGCTTTGATATCTCAGTCAGCCAGTCATAAATTCGGTTTCTTTTTATATATGATTATGTTTTTTTAAATAATTTTGAAACAATTCATGGTTTTCTCGATTTACAGTTAGAGGAACATAAACAAGAAATAGAGGCAATAATGTGGGATCATCACGCTAAATATCGGGAAGCTAAAATAGAACTGGAATCATTAATACAAGAACTACAAAAGGAATTAGAAAAATTAAAGGCTACCTGTCTTATAAATACAGAAAAAATCGGCTATAACTACCAGGTTTTTTTCACAGAAACGGAACATTGCTAGAACATATTGGCTTGCACCTTCTACCTTAACTTTATTGTCTTATATTTCAGGTTCTCAAGAAAAGAGAAGAAGAAAACGTTTTCGTCAGATCTCAACAAAAGCGTAAATTGAACAAAATGTCGGATGTCGCTAATAAGCTTCGTTCAAAAATAAGAAAAGCAGCCGAAGACGGTGCTATCGAAGAAATCAAAGCTGACGCTGAAATTGTAAAATTGATGCAGGCTATGGACGATTTAGAAAAGAAATCTCATCACTTTTCACACGTGAATAATTACAAGTTTTGCCAAGTTTGGCGCATGTCTGCAGCTCGGTGCATGGGATTGTCGCGTCAATTGCGACAAGCGGAGGTGGCGCTTCACGCTCACATTCTGGCCGCGCCGCCTCCGCAGTCTCCACCTCCGCCGCCAAAGAGTCCTTTGACGAAATACGGTAATAAAATTATCCATTGTAAAATATATCGATTCGATAGACAGTTTAACGCAAACTTTCATCCTACTTCCAGAACTTGAAGATGCTACCAAAAATTCCACATACACCCAAGAGGTTGCTTCACAAGAAAACTCAATAAATCGACGTGATCGAGAAGCTAAAGATAAACTGGTATATAAAATTAAATTAGTACAGTTTAAACACTTTCCTATTGGTTATAATTGAAATTGTAGCCTTGATGGGATTTTTTAAAATGATATTTTGTCATTTCGGACATTTGATAAGTAATTTTTACTTGCGAACATAGTGGATAATTGAAGTAGCCATTATAATTACCTACCAGTTCGGAAACATTCGGGGAGGCTAAAATTTGATGTGAAGGTTTGTCTTAAGACTTTATCGCTATATCTTCTTACTCGTAACTGTAGGCAAGAACCGGTACGTACAGCAATAGGATTTAAAATGCATCAATGTACTTCAATATCCGTATTCTTTTATTTAAACTATGTGTTTTAGGTCCGCCATATTCTGCAACTTGTTGCCGATAACACAGGCTTCTTGGTGGAGGACCGTTTATTAAAATTGATAGAAAAATACCAACTGACTTCTAGAAATCTATGTACACTGGATTCAATTTTCATGGTTAGTTTAAGCTCTCGAATTATTTATCATTATCTGTAAATTTTTATTATATTCGAAAAAGAAACATGATCTTATTAAGTTAATATTATATTCCAGGCTTTAGAAATTCAAACTGAAGAACACATAGAATTGCTTTGCAAAATATTTTTAAATTACGCTTTTTGTCCGATATGTGTTGGTATGGAAATGACGTCCGATTTTTTGGAGTCACCGATTCTTGGCGTAAGTAATAGATTGCTGCACATTAATGACAGAATTGCTAGATAATTTCTATTCGCTACAATTTAATGAACATTTATGTCATTGTTGTCTTTAGGTTCCATCGCAGGATGGATCACATCACGTCAGTATTAGCATAAAAGGAGCTAGAGGTGTCGTTTATTCGTTACTTTTGATTAATCAATGAATGAAAATTTGAATGCCTTTCTGTCTATATATTTGTCTTTGCCAGGGGATCTTTCATCAGTCAAAGCACGTTCCAGCATAGCAAGAAGCATATCGGCTAGCACATCTCGGTCTGTCCAC
The DNA here is from genome assembly GCA_018246895.1 of Aspitha aspitha aspitha. Taxonomy (NCBI): domain Eukaryota; kingdom Metazoa; phylum Arthropoda; class Insecta; order Lepidoptera; family Hesperiidae; genus Aspitha; species Aspitha aspitha. The sequence goes on from DWGJ01000426.1 coordinate 23,258, forward strand.
GTAGGCTTTAGGTATCTGTGCCCATATTTTCTGTTCTGAACATTTGTTATAATCAATGAAAATAACACTGTCTCGGTTACGAATGTTGAAAAGACGGTTTCTTACTATGCTGATATTATAGGGGACAACAAGATCTATCGCCTGCGGATCAAATGCTGATGGCTGAGGCGGAGCAAATTATGCAGAAGTGTGGCGCGCCGCGAGGTTATATAATTTGTTGTATGAATATAGGTAATTCAATTACTTCAGAATACCGACGATAATGGTGATGATATTAAAACTTTATATTTCGCATTCAAAGAAATGGCAGTAGCACCAGATGCTCAATCGGAAGCAGGTGCTTCAGCTTCCACAAAGCGAACAGGAGCCCGCGGCGTCACTGTCGCGTCGCAACCAATCTTGGTCTCCCATAAGAAACAAAGCCCCTTCTTATGTCCCGGTTAGTGTTTTCTATCGAAAATATCACCTGTTCAACCGTGTTGTTAAAATCACGTGTATTTTGTTGTTTTAGACTGTGCTTCGTATTAATAATATTGCAATTATTAATGTGAACATATTTTATGATGTTTTCACTAAATGTTAATCGTATTATGTTGGTAAGGTATTTACGTAGAAAAACTTCCGCAGTTGGACATAATTTGGAAATAGAACCGATGCAAGTGTTGACGGCGTTGAGTGAATTTATGTCGGTGTTCGTCCCCCCCGACAAAAAGAGGCTGTACGATATATTGTAAGTTTCTGATTAAGTAATACATTATTGTGCAAATTTTAGGAAGAGATAATTACGTTACACAAATAACTGTTTAGTTTAACAATAAATACGACATTGCTTTGTAATTAATGTTTTCAAGTCGTTTGATATATGTATATTACTCACTGTTTTTATGTATTATTCGTATAGGGACAACGTCAAGCCACCAGATTTTAGTACACCCTCCAGAAAACTCTCTCCAGAGGAAATAGATCAATATTGGACTCATTGGAAGAGCGTGTTTCCTTTGGAGAAGGATCGTTTCTGGAACGGTCTTTTAACAGGCTTAAACAATTATTTACCATTATTACAAGGTAAAATTATATATATTGTCCTTTTTTTCTATATAGTTTTTAACATTTCACTACCCTGATTGTTTTTATTTTTTATTTATTTATTTATTTTAGATACACCATTGACTTATCACTAAGCTTACTTAATACATTTGGCTTGTTGTCTTATACCGTGTGAGTCGTCTTTGAAGGTATACACAACATTCATAATTATATGCTGATTGTTATTTTACTCCGTTTCTCATGATTATATTGAATAGTAAACTCTATTGGACGCACTCTCACGACAAGCCTCGTACAGTGTACCTCACATATTTAATACCTGACTCCTATAGTCGCGCCAATCCTATTTTAATCGACATTATAAAACAAAAGAAAGTACATAATTTATTGTACAAACAATGCGTAGATAATATTTTCATGTAATAAATTACTATTGCAAAGTAATAACGACGAAGGTTTTCGGAATTCATATGTAGGAAAATCGTGTATTTGTTGCAAATAGAGCGCGAACGCCTTCACGAAGAAGTGTGCCAGTTGCGGCAACGGAACTCGGCGTTGCGAAGACTGGTGCGAGGCGCATTGCCCGACCTCGCCGCCAGCGCACCGCGCCGCGCGCGCTCGCGGGCCTCGCACCCGTTTACCGCCCCAGTGCCCGACGACGCTGCCTCGCCATTTGCTAGATTACCTCCCATATAATTGATCTTATTACTGAAATTAAAGTAAAAGAGTCCACAAATATTTCAATCCTTGCAATTTGCACCAAGTATGAAGTAATTAATTTGAACCGAAGATCACTTTCGAAAAAAAGTACTCCAATTTGTATTATTCAATTTAACTGTTTCTGTTTATTCTTCCTATCGTTTTAAAGAAGGATTATTTCTTAATAAAGTACCAAGGTGGATCTTTTAGTTTGGTTTGTTAATTTAGATGTAAACTCAACACTGCTTATAGATTCATCTATTACATCAGATATAAACTAATTGAAACATAAATTGACGAAATCATTTAAGATCTCATAAAATATATGATTTTTGTAGATACCTACCTTAATTATACATATATTTATTTATTCCTCATAAATGTATTTTACTTGCCATATTAAATTTTATGGGTATCCTTTTTATATTTATTGGATGGTAAAAGCGTGAGCTCGACTATTCGTAAATGGGATCACGTTAATCACAAGTAATAACTCATTTCTGGAGTCTGAGCGTGTTGTTTGTTTAGCGAATTTATTTGAAGAAGCTTATTGTGTTATGTCAAGTGGTTTCTGAGATATCGATTGTGAAAATCACCAATTTTACTACGGACTTTTTATTCTAGTCTATTCTAAGTTTAAAACTTAGTTTCAATATCAATATAATTGATTGGCAAGCAAGTGTGTGAACCTTGCTAAAAAAATTTTTTTTTTTAAATTATAGCATAATATGCTATAATTGTATCAAAATATTATTTTGATAGACGATATAGGCAGGACGTGTTTGTTTATGTATAAAATTTGATAATAAAAATATTTCATTCATTCAATAAACAGTGGGTGAAAGTCGACCTATGTATGTATATTTGGATCCCGTACTAAATGGTCAATTTAGTCACGGCTGTAATTGTAATTTGTAATTTAACTGATTGAAGCGTGATTAGATTTCGCTAGAAAAAATAGATTTGAAACTTCTTAAAACTGCACTAACTTTATTATAATCCTTCAGTAATGTCGTATTATATATTTGTTGTGTAAGATGCGATTTAACTGACTGAATGTATTAAATTTACTTTTAGCAGCCCTCTTTCTTTTTGCCTGTGTTATCAAAATTTTTGAAAAAAATAATTTACATTTAATAATATTGTAGTTATAAATGTAAAATACGCGTTAAGTTGTTACCTATTCAGTTTCGATCCAATACTATATTTATTGTTTAGTAGGACTTTACATAAGAAAGTGCATGGCAGATTTGGCATTAAAAACTTATTATTGAACTAAAAAGTATGAATAAACAACACATGTCACAAAGAGTAAAGTACCTAATACACTGCATTGTCATGTCAGTGAGCAAGAGAGTTCAGTGCTCTCTGCATGTAACAGTGGTCTGTGGTTCGGTGTTCTGTTCTTTACTGTCAGTGACATTAAAATCTATTGTCATTTGTCAGCACAGTTGGCTATCAGAAACGTACTGAGAAAGAATAATAATTTGCACTATGTTTCATACGTACGGTAATCCAAATAAATTATACGTGTTATAAAATTACATGCATACATAATATATGTGTAATTTGTTGTGTCTCAGTCATATACCGTACAATAGGAAATACTGTAAGTTATACGTTATTACAGTTATTGTGAAGGGTATAATCGGTCACTTACAAAAATGCCGTTAATCAAATCTATGTTTCATATATTGGGAATCATACAGTTTGGTTACGGCTGTTATTTTGATTATACTTACGTTAGAATACCCATTACTTCGACATCAGTGACACCATTCGGGGGAAAATTCAAATATCTTACTTACTTGGATGCGGTAAGATACCTATCATATTTATGTCGTAAATTATTTTTAAACTCCATTGTCAATTAAAATTATTTTGTTGCAGATGGTGCAGACCATCTATTTCAGTGTGGCGCTTCTCAATGATCTATTTGGAAGTAACGATTCCACGGCTTCGGGACAACCAAAAATTCGAAAAATTAAAGATCTGATGTTTACTTCTCTTGCTTTTCCATTGGCATTTTTTGTTGGAATAACTTTTTGGGGTATTTATGCAGTAGATCGTGAATTGATTTTGCCGCGAATGATGGATGCCTATTTTCCACAATGGTTGAATCAAATAATGCATACTAATGTTATGTTGTTCAGCATTACAGAACTTATAACCTCTTTTAGAATGTATCCAAAGAGAATAGTGGGTTTTAGCATACTAGGAACTTTTATGCTAACTTATGTGGTTTGGGTGCATTATATTTATTTCAGAACAGGGAGCTGGGTGTACCCCATACTAACAGTATTGAATTGGCCATTAAGAGTTATGTTTTATTTATTTAGTTTAAGCTTAGTGTTTTGCCTATACTGTTTTGGGGAAACACTGAATAAAATCATGTGGTCCAAAGAAGTACAGTCAACTGTAAAATCTGGAAAGAAAAAAGCTCAATAAACCATTAACAAGGTAATAATTTATAATAATGAGAAGTACACTCTTATTTTTTTTAAACCATAATGTCATTCCAGTTTTTGAGTTGGAAAGTAACATTGTGTTTACATTCCATACATTTCTTTTTGCAAATTGTCTATAACTTTTATATGTAAGTTTATTACAAAAATACTCATAATTCCAGTGATATACATACAACATAATATATTATGAATGATTTTATCATATTTCTTTTTTGATTAGTGGTAGGTAAAGGTTCTACTTAAATAGTTACTAAATATATTTCGCATGATTGTGATTGTTACGTAATATTTTATGTTTTTTTTACCCTATATGTATGTATTATTTGCCTTTACAAACTGGTGTATTTAAAAAATGTTTTAATCGGCATTGTATACGTAAATTTCATGGTGCAATAAAATGCAATAATTTCTTATAAAGTGGGAAAATGTTTTTTTTTTTAAGAACCTTTCGATTTTTCATTTTTGTTACATATTAAATTTATGTGATACATTTTTCTGAGTGTCCATCTATCTTTGATACGGTTACTCAGAATTTAAAGTGATTATATTGTTATTTTTGGGTTTGCAATTTGTATATTATTCTGGTCAAATGTATGCTAGGTGTTTTAGTGTACATTTTGTTTTTATTTTTTTGGAACAAGCAAGTAATTGTGTAATTAAAAGAATAACAAAGGCATATGTTCTATCTTTAATTGATAAAAAACAAAATATACATAATTACATTTAAGTACAAATAAATCTTTAAAATATTTAGTAGGTATAATCATATTCTTAAAATATAACTTCCATTCATGATAACAGACTAGATATATTATAAAATTCAGCTACAAATGCTACAAGGATACTTTAAATATTAAAAAATTAATAACAGTGGCTGCATATAGTATCAGATGGAATTAAATTTATTCAAATTACCACTTATCACTCACTTGCCGGAACTGATAAAAACAGCACACTTGTAATCTGATTGGAGCGCTAGGTCTTTAATATTTAATTTCAAAGCCCTTTATCAGTTGACGATAATTTACGATAATAATAGTTTTAGGGAGGAAAATCTAATGTCGCCTTTTTACTTTTGCATAAAAATCAATTAAAACTTCTTATATTAGCGACATGATAAACTGCATTCACTATGCTGATTTTAACACTTATATTTCTATACGTTTTATAAGGTATAGAATTGAATTAATGACGATAATAAATAATTATTCATTCTGTCATACATATATAAATAATACCATTGTGTTCGTAATTAATTTGAACATAATTAAAACTATCGTACATAATTTCAGCAATATTTTAATTACACCAACAATGTGAATACTACCATAATCAAAGATAATAACTGGATATAGAAGTATGGACAAGTGTTAATTATAGGTGTAAACCTCAAGCATGATAATCAGTAAACAGAATTTGGTTATGTCATTAAAAAACAAAATACTACATTAAAATATTCAAAACAGTACACTTGAATATACCTAATTTAAAAATCCTAGTTTACTGCACATAAATGCATTGTGTAATGCATCTAATCATATTTCGATCTTAGTTGTGACCTAATTACATTTTTATACATTAGGAATAAACAATCGAAAAAACTGCCACATCATAACAACATAACATAAATATTTCAAAGGAAGGTTTGCAATATTGTATGTTATCGATATTTAGATAATAACTATGCTATATTTCATCTTCATCTATTTCATCATCATCTATTTCATCTTCTTTAAAAGAATGTAACTGGGATACTTTATAATTATCATTAAATTGCAGACTTTATATGATTGCTTTATGATCATAAAAATAATTGGTATAATAATGGAATGTTAAAATATTACACTTAGACACTATAAAATGCAGTTATTTGCTTTCGCGTATATTTTGAAAGGTCAAAAAGAATTATTTGTTCCTGTCACCTTAGCCCAATTACGGAATATTCATGTTCGAAGAAAATTTTAAGGCAAAATAATACTGTTATTGTAGGAAAAATTAATTATTTTATATTTAAACGTAAAACTTATATTTTATATTACATACAAATTAGTGTTTATATTTATAATACACGTTTTGAAATTTCAAAAGTAAATATTTTGTGTATCAAAACGACAAAATAGGCACTACGATCAAATATTCAAAATTGAATTTGACATTATTTTGCAATAACATATATTAATGAAAAATATATTTCATTACTTACAATTTCTATAAAGTACTTTAAAAAGTGCCAAGGAACTGATGCATTAATAAAATGTATCAAACTAAACATACTTCGCCAACAAAGAATTTATGCTTTTCATTAGTTTCGTAACATAATTGGTTATCGATAAATTATAGTTATAAGCTCTGTACAAAATTCTACATACATGATGTGAAAACAAGATTCTTAGGTGAAAATATCTTCGCGAGTGGATTTTGTGTGTGCGTAAACAGGCGTACAGTTCGTGCCTTATATGTGTGTGTAATCAATCGTTAACATAATTACAAAATCTTAACGGAACATTCAATTCTTCCTCCATTTAAGTCTCAGAGGGACATACATATGTTATGTACATATACAGAGAAGCGGTCTTACGTGGGCAAGTCCCGAGGATTAAATTAAGTCTTAATTTTCCTCGACATTTTATTGGGCAAGGTCTTCTTCCAGCCGTTGCCGTGCGGCGCCTCGCCGTTGGCGGCGCGCGCTCCCAACGACGCGCTCTTGCCCTTCGATTCGTACAGCACATCGGAGTCCGTGTCCGTCTCTGATACGTTATTGGCAACTGTGAATATTTAAGACTGTTAGTGTTACGATACAATCGAAACTCACATAACAATGTATTTTCTGCATGCCCAGAAAATTAATATGTATTTTTTTAACAAATCTCATGCAATTTTAGCATTCGAAAATACTAATAGAGTGGCAATTTATGGCCCTCTATGTCGATGCGAAGCCATGCATTGGCATATTTTTTATTTCGGTAGCTTCAGGACTGAGAGTGATATAGGCTACATTTATCTTTGACACTACAGATTGATTTTTATAAAATTACATGATTTTTTCTTGAAAATCCTTAATGTTGTAAAACTACAAAAACTTTATAAGGAAATAAATAGTTATCATGCAATAAGCACACGCAACTAACGCTCTTTATTACCTAGTATTATAGTCATGGTCATCATAAATACATTACTTACCACACGATTTTCGGAATTATTTAATAATATTTTTAGAGGTTTGAACTGGGATTGCTACTTGTACAGATATATACATAAATCCGTATATGCCGGTCTACTTGCTTGCCGGGTTCAATTATGAAAAAAAAATATTTTGTCTGTGTGAGAATCAAATTATTACCTATGGCTTAGCAGCAATAACCACTTGAACAATAGACAATTGGAACCTAATCTATACTTATAATAAATCTGTAGAGAGGTCAATTCTGTACATGAAATATATTTCCAAAATAACTATTAGGGGGTGATTAGGGATCGATACTGATGCCAAAAATGCAATCAGTAAAATT
>DWGJ01000427.1:0-30929 GCA_018246895.1 Aspitha aspitha aspitha
CGCACGTAATAAATCAGAGGTGCGTGCCAAGATCGAACCCAGACCTCCCGAGTGGAAGGCTGAATTTCAAACCACTAGGCTATCAGGGCTTGTGCAAGAGTATGTACATACAACAAATACATTTCAGTAACAAGTACGTTAATTTACTCTTCAACTCGCTCATTATCTCGCGCCATTACCAGGTCTGGTGTCACGTAAATCGCTTACGCTACCTCGTCTCGCCTGGTTCTCGCCGTTTTATTCAAGGAGCGAAGGTTGTATAAATATTGGCGCCTCGCTTTGAGGCTAAGTGCCGCCTTTGTCTCGGCAATAAAAGAATAACACTCATTTATGCGAACAATGAAACTTCCACTGCTATTCTTCACATACTTGTAGGGCTGTAGCGATATACATAGACGGTATTTGATTTGCGTTTGAATTGTCAATATTATCCCGAATATGCCAAAATTACAATCGTGTTACAGCAATTATAAAACAAGATTTGCACGATCTGTACAGTTAAACAATCCAGGACACGATGTAAAATTAAATAAGTGCAGCCAATATTATCGATCAAATCAAATTACACTCATTGCGTAAATGTTATTGTTATCGAGTGATACATCTGTAAAAATCATAGCATTACTCTATAGATAATAATCCATTATGAACTTCTTAGAATACTAAACATTCGCGTTGTTATAGCATGGGATGATAGGTTTAGAACCCGCCTCGAATATCGTCTGGGACCGGTTAAGAGTATTATTCCAATAAACTTAATGTATTTATGTGACAGCTCGGCTGTAAAAAGTTCTTCATAGACGTTTGTTAGGCGATTTCGCTAAAACCCGAATTGAGTTGCGTGTCCCAGTAACCGAGAGCAGCTGGAAGAGATGAGCGAGGTAATAGTAAAAGTAATACAAACTAGCAATACTTGTTAAACATGTCAGTGGCTATTTTTTTCATTCCGAGTACTGATATCGGACGCAAGAAGTAAAGTCATGAAGCCCAACCTTTCCTAAGGATAAATTCTCTACAATAGGATCAAGATTGTCTAACATCAGACGTCATAATATGTAGATTCGATACTAGCGATAGTTCTATACAAAGTCTAATCGATCAGTTTTATAATTTCGATGTACAGACTACATGGAAGCAATCGAGAAAAGTACATTAAATTATTCTCATTTTACATAATTTAAAAAAGCAATAAGTAATTTATTTATAAAGTTTACAGCAACAATACATTTTACAGTTACCAGCTTGCAGTGTGAAAGTAGTCTAAAGGAATGATTGTTACGATTCCGGCAAACATTTTTGTGCGATGATCATCACCTTGAGTACATTGTTTACGATATTACTTTTAGTTCAGAAAACTTTGACATCCATTTGCATTACGATTCTAGTTTTATTTTAAACCGTAATTAAGGATCGTTTCTGAGAATGAGATGATTCGCTTTGAAAATACTTATTCGGTGTAGTTTTTTGGGTTGCCAATGATATTATATTATGATTCTTGATCAAAGGCTATATAAGAAATAATTTTGTTGTTACTTTTTAAGACACTTAAAAATAAATATTTTAAGAACATATTTATTTTATCATCGGAAGAAATATAACAATATTTTAAAACAACTCTAAAAGTTATCACTATAGATGAAAACCATAAAAGGTACAAATTAAAGAATCAGTCAATGCAATAAAGTTATACGTATTCATATAATAATTTATTAAAATGCTTCGGAACCCTTATAATTACTTTAATCCGCTTATGGGTAAGTCATAATATTTATGCCTTTAATAACACTTAGTTTAATACTTTTTTAAATCAGTAACTGAAAAGTGGAATGACAAGTACCTAAATGTTTGGTGTATTTCTTACATTACGAATTACAGTATAAAACTACAAAAAGCAACTATCAAAAACGAGTTTAATTTCATTGAAATAAGTAAATTTATGTACTAAATATTGAACTAATTTGATACCAAGTAAAGTTGCCAATTTGAAAGTTTTTTAGTTTCCTAAATAAGTTCAAAGTATTAATTGATTTCTAGATAAGTAAAGTTTGACTATCTACCTATACCATAGACGTAGCGGTCTTATAAATACAGATTGAAATAATTTCAGGTTACCAAGCAAACGAACCCGCGCCGTAAAACAATAAACATCACTAATACAAAAATAAATAGAACGTTGACTAATAACTATACTAAAGGGCCATCGGATCTCAAGTAGGGGTGAAGTGGAGGGGAGACAAGGGGTAGTTAAAACAAAGGAAGCCCTATACAATTGGAATAAATTATTACTTGCGCGGTTTACTTTTGAAGAATAGGGTGCAAGCTGTCTTTTTATTACCCTGCCTTTACATGAAACCCTTCCCTAGCTTCGATTGTGTATAAGAGTTAATTTTTTGAATAATCACTGCGCGAATGCCTGTTTGAGTTGAGCGTCTCCCTGCCATCCAATAGAGAAGGTGCCACCCTATTTGAAATAAGAAATCTGATACCGTTTCTCATTCTTAGAAACAACAGTTTACAGGGCCACAGTTTCTTTAAAGTTGGAGCGTTTTGTTTTATGGCCTTTTTAATTTGCGTAAAACACAAAGTGTTTTAGCTAATGATTCTTAGCTAGGATTAGTTTATTTTCTTATTGATAACTACATACTCCAAAGACTTCATTCGTGCCTATAATATTTAAATTTGTAGTTAGTCCTCAATGGATAGTTATTTAATGTTTTGCAGTCCTTGCAATAGGTACTTATAAATGTGTTCATACCATATCGACTTTGTTTGTGGCTAGACTGCTCGTCGTATCATCTAGTTAGCAATACAAATTAGAAATAACCCACTATCGTTTTGTACACGATATACGTTAATTATTGTGAGGCATATACTTGGGATCATAATCAAAAAACATGTTTTACTTCTCGACTTCAAAGAAAGGGGAAAGAATATTTTTACAACTTAATGGATTTGTATACTACTACTGTCAGGCAAAAGAAAAATAGTACACGAGATAGGCGTATTATTAATAAAGTACTTTAAGAATAATGCGATATTTTTATTTTTATGTCATATTTGGTGGTCATACGATGTAGCATGAGTGTTTAGTAAATAATTATTCAATCTCCTCTTATTTGTGAAGTGTATTACAAAACCGTTTTAGACGACGAGGTATAACGTTGACCGCGTCTTGTCCGAATAACAAATGTGCATCGCACGAGACAATCAAATTAAATTTTCAATCGTGATCTGCAATCCGACGTCCGGTGTTGATGTATATATGATTCAGTGCATCGCTTAATGAATTCGTTTCTGTAGTGCAGAATTTCGTGCAAGCGCTGGTTTTATTTGGCGCTGGATTTTCTTGATACGCCGAGGAAACCGGTTATGATTGAAACAGATACAAAGAATGTCAGAAAGTTGTGTGCAAATTTTTTGTACAAAAATTTAATATTGGTATTGTACCTGCATCACATAAACTGCAACATTTCCAATATTTCCCTGTCAAGCAGCGCCACCTTTCGATCTTCATTGTAATATTGCGACCTAAATTTCGAGTACCTTTTATAGTGCAGGGTTTCTCCCATTGTCTAAATTCTATCAACATTTTTGTATCATACAGAACATTTACCAAATATTTGATATAGGTATATGTAGTACGATTTCTATCATTTTAATTTGTGTGGAATTTGCTACTAACGTAAGGCTTACAATAGGGTTGTCATCACCGCTGTGACTTATTACAGAGAATTATGTTCATTTAATTTTAAGTGCACCAGTTGAGCCTACTATGACAGGTTCCCGCTGATGATTACAGGGTGTTTCCGAAGCTGCGGTGTTTTCGGTCGCACAATGTAAATATCACCTCGGAAACTGTGCCACCGCCGCTATTCAATGTGTGACACAATAATAACGAATGCTCTGCCTTTGAGATAAAATCCATTCATTTCAACCTAGTCTCCTATGTTACATTCGTCATCGATGTCTTGTCTTTCTTAATATTATGAGTTTGATATTATGATTTCTTTCTTGATATTATGAGCTATTATTTTAAAATAAAGACCTTTTAAACTCTTAATCAAGTGTCAAACACTGGTTTATGCCTTACTACTTTTATAAAATGTAAAGTAAAAAAAGGAATGAAAATTTTACGTTAAATAAACCAACGCGAAATATGTTTTTTGTATACACAAACTCAAATTACAATATCCGATGATACAATGTTAAAAAAGAACTTCGACTGATATTAATTTCTTCAAGAGTTAGCTTATATCCACTTTACATATAAACTTCAACACTGTTCCCTTTTAAACATTATGTAATACTTTGATCCTGTGAGAATAATCGGTTTTTATTAATCTCGTTTCAGTTTTCCCTAGAGACTCATTTCGTGACCGAATCGACATGGTATAAATTGGCAAATTCATTCATTAAACGTTATCAATGGACAATCAAAACAGTGACTATGACATGAATTTAAACAACATAAACACAGTTTGCAATATTATTCAGTTCAGTGAAAATATTTGTAGTGAAATCCGAATAATGCGAGCTGTAAAACACTTCAAAAAAACTGCATAGACAGTTGCTATTATGGTATGTATGTGTATGGTAGGTATATGCCTATTATTAAATAAATAGATAATACCTAAATATCATAGTAATGCATCCATTCCACGCACGATACCAGTCTTGTCTGCTTATAAAACTAAAACAAGAATAAACTTTTTTTATCAAAAATTTTGTTAATCCTATTAAGACACGAAAATAAATAATGTAACGTAATTTATTATTTGAAATAGCTATATCTGTAACCGTGGGTGAACTAGCTAACAACGTATCCTCGAAAAAATATCACTCCCAGCGAGATATCTGACAATTAATTTTATCGTATCCCCGGAATGTTAAGACCCTTGTTCAATGTTCAACAACTGTCTTGGACAAGTACAAGTTGGAGAATGTATGTTAGTCGACCTCGGTCGAATCTCATCGAGCACTATTTTCCTCCAATTACTTCGCTACCTTTTAACGGAATTAGATCGTGATCTCGATTTTCGAAATAAATTATTTATACTTCGGAGCATCGAGTCCGTTTTAATTATTAGTCGCGATTCGATTAAAATTCAAGCCGACGACAACTCATTCAATTAGAATGTCATTAACGAGTTCCTTAACGAATTGTGCTGCTTGTAAATAATACTATAAGTATTTTGGTGTTTTATTGATAGAGAAAATTAAGAGGAAAACAGATATTTAGAACATTGTAGTACTCAAAATAATGTGTACTTACTCGTATACACATAAAAACCTGTGAAACTTCTCTTTAAGCGAGCAATTCTTGTATATACATATATTCCTTTGTTCCTACACATCAGTATAAGTGCAGTTAGTATTCGTTAATATCTGCATTAGAAGTCATTCACATGATTCGATGCTATCTCAAAGACTGAAACGGTCACCTCTATACAACTAGACCGGCATCTACACCATTCATACTGAAAATCAAATTGTTGTAATAGCAACTGCTTCACGCTACAAATAGGCGCGGCAGTGGTATTTCTTCGGGCAAACCGTATACGTGTTCAACCACCTCCCAAACATCCAATACATAAAAATAATATTGTATTATAACTAATAAATTGTACAAGGAAACCCGGGAGGTATATTGTTCCTCTTCCCTAAAAGCTTAATAATTACTTCTCGCAGAGATCGCAAAAGTACTTATATACAGCCAATTATTTATTAATTAACTATATAGGAAATAGCCGACGTATCGTCAGTAATTGAACTATAAATCATTCTGTGAGACTCAGTCTGGCAGTTTCGCACTTTATGCCACTTGCGGAGTATTGGGCTACCTTGTTGCTGCTGATTCAGTACTTGGTGGCTTTCCGCTAGACTTGCACTTTCGTTTGCGACTCAATTAAGCATAAATCATAAACAAAAGTGTCTGAAAACCGACTGTGAGACAGGCGCATAGAGTCGAATTCGCCATAGATGTCCCAGTGGAATATATTTGGACCGCAATTGCAAACTGTTTCTTACTGAACCGTGATCTTAAGATGATTTATGATATGTTGTACGCCTGACGTTTACGAGTTAACAGCTACGCCGGGAAGGCCTTTTAATCAACTATGCTAATGTTAGGTGTTGATCTCAGTTGCGGCGGGTCCCGTTAAGTCTAATGTCAATATTAGACCCTAATTGAATCTCCGAATGTGAGCAAAGTTTAATTAAGATCCCGCGTAGCGACATATTTGAAGGGTTATTTCGTATCCTTACAACCTACTGGCTGACCTATTTATTATGTTTTCATATTAGCAACATGTTATACTATGTTGTTTTAAACCCTTCAGAACATTAATGTCAGATTAAATTATACAGGTATTTTTAAGTAGACTGCATTTATGTTTGTGTTGTGTTAGGTTCTTATCTCAATGCGGGATTGTCAAAAAAGTCTACATGAAGTACTGAATTGTAAAAAGTTATAAACCTTATGTTGATGAACATCGACTAACATTCATAAGAATTAGATTACATGTATGTTAATGTTAGTACATAGAATCGATTGTAAGATGTAATTACTAATATTAATAATAATAATATGTCATAATGTCGAATTATGCCTAAAATAAAAGGGGTCAACCGTACTGCGGTCAATAAGGATGTTTCGCTTAAAATTTAACCATAATTTAGATATATTATCATGCCCACAAAATCTCACGTACAATCTGTATTACGTTTCTGATATCACGAAACAGACCCCGAAGTTTAGGGGATGATAAGAAAAATGTCATGTAAATGTTATCGGCTATTGTCAATTTTACATTTGAAACGCGATAATTTTTTGTACGATAATAATATGGTGTATAAATGTAATTTTGTCGCCGGCAAAACGAATTCTTATTTATGATGTAACTGAGGAAATAATTCTTTCTTATAATTTATCGCGACAAAATTATTTATGTATCTTTGAATCTGAATGATTTACGACAGTGTACCAAACATTATATATGTCAACAAACAATTATTGTGACGAATATGGTGTTAAATGTAAGACGCGTTATTATGTCAAAAAATTATGCTAATTGACAATTGCTGTTATGTTTAACGAGAAAATTTCAAGGCTTGAAATCCTAGCCATCACGCCTAATACCGAATGAAATGGGTTCACTCGCTGGACCCTCGAGTTACTTGTTGCTGTGTGGTCTAATACAAAAGAGCATGATAGAGATAAAGGTTGCTTACAACTGTAATACTATATTTACTACTATATACTGGTAGGTAATCTATAATCACTTTGTAGGTACGAAGAAAACTCACTAATATTCTTAAATGCTGCCAGACATTTACTGCTTCGTAAAATGATAATAGCCTATATTTAAAATTATACGTAATAAAGTTAAATGTTGTTAACGCGATTTCTAGCTTGTACTGTATTTATTTCATAATTTCTAATAATAATAAAAGAATATAAATGATGGAAGATGTGAAACAAAAGATTGATATGAGATATGAGCATAGTATAAAATTTATAAAAGGAGGGAAGTTCAATGATCGTATTTTGTGTTGCGTCGGTCTATATCTAAAAGAAAAGTTCTAAGAGGAAGACAAAGAGACACAGACCGAAAGAAAGTTCCAGATTAGTGGGCTTGTAGAAAACTGTTCGCTATCGTTGCTAACAAAACGTTGGTCACCATTCGTGCCAGTCATAACATAGACCTGCCGTAGATTGTATGGGCATATCTCTAGTATTTTGCACCGCCGTAAATAACTCCTTTTGCGCGGTCCCGTTGAGGGATTATAGTTTTGGAGCGGTCAGTCCCATTCTGCGCTCCGTCCTAGCGATGTCAGCTTGTTAAATTTCTGATTGGATTAATATTCCTGTCAGGTAGTCTGCTTGATAGATGTTCCAAGGCTTGAGCTGAATACACACGCGTTAGGCATATTTACGAGAGTATCAAATTAGGAAACAATGTATATTGGAACTAGAGTTATCTATTTTTGTAGACCTTTTAGTGCTTTCCCTACATATAACAGATTACGAAATATACTCGTATATCTAGCAATAAATAATTAGATGTATAAAAAAATTCTTGCTTACACAACGTGGACGATAAATTAATAACAATCAAGTTCATGTAGAAAACGTGACCCAATTTTTACATCGACAAAGAAAATTCCACTTGAATCCACACGCAGTCCAACCAGGCGCTAATAGAGTCATCAGACAAAACAACATAATACAATGGGGCACACAAAGGGAAAATTGAAACGGGAAAAACTAAAACGCGGGAAGATACGACAGTAAATAGGCGGACAACAATCCAACGACCTACTTGCGGACAATTGGATGGCAAGGAAAGATTTATCACTGGACGAGATGTAACATGTTGTTTGAGTGACGCAATAGTTTCGTGTACGGCTGACGCATTCTGTTGTCGCTTTGATCTGAGAAAAGATTGGTTTGATTGTAGAAGCGGCGATAAAGGAGAATATTACGGGGAATACACGTGCCAATTCCTTTTGCAACTCGTCGATAATGACTACAATATGGTAGTATTGAGTAGTACAGTCTTCCTATTCATTGTTACTTTCATCGATGTATTTATTTATAGCTGACCGAATCTCCTCATAGCTAATATATTGTTGACATGACCACCGAAAAATCGTCTGATTATTTCTAGACATACAAGTAAATCTACAAACACCAAATGCGGAGAATTTATAGATTTGAACGGTAACCCTTAATTTCTGCTCTATAATCAAAATCTATATTTTCTTAGTTAACATTACGTAGATTAAGAATCACGAATATAGTTGTATTCTGGGTGCAATGTCGGATTGCGTCATATAATACGAGTATGATCACAATTGCGCTTCATTGGTTACTTCCTTCGACCGGCTTACAACTGTAGGTTGATGTGATTTTGTGTCTAACCAATGCTATTAATTTAATAAGTTTTTGACCCATATAATGGATTTGTATTTAGGATCAGTGTAGTTAAATGAAGTGATTGCATGCCCTGTAACGTACTGCAAACATAAAAGTTATATTAAAATAGGTACCAACACTCGCTAAATTTCAAAATCTCGCTGATGTGTATTGTCCCTTTTGCTGCCAATGCATACCCGGACAAGTAACAAGAATCCAAAAATAGGATCTGAGAAATAAACTATGGATACTTGGCTCTTTTTATCATCTTAATTATGTTAGTATTTATTTTGAGGGCTGCTAATTTTAATTTCATTACAAAATGAATCATTCATGTTCAGGGTCCATTAATGAAGGGTTATCCAGCAATAAATGAAGTATTTCTTCACCACTTTGATTGACATAATTTTGAGGTGGAGATATACAACCTAAACCTAATAACACATTTCACAACATGCAAACTCATCCCTGTTCATTTTTTCATAACAAGTCCAAGGTCAACTGCAAAAAACCGGTTTCAAACGTTTCACATAATGTTGCGCCGAGTGACATGTGTCTGCTTATTTCAGTTAGAAAAAAAAACATTCCGATGTCACGTTCAGTGTAGTACCACTTGTCTCACGACAGAAGACTTCGGAGTTATAAATCAGGGCTACTCAAAAGTCGATCAGTCAGATCGGATCAGTGTTCTTTACTTTTAACGATTTTCTTTAAAATTACTGCGTAAACAGTAGGTACATGTTTATTACTATATTTGAAGGTTTAAGTTTACTATTTTCACAATGCAAAACATAATATTTTTATGCGTTTTAATAAGACAAATTTATGTATAAAATGCTGAAGTCACCCTAACCGCCAAAATCGTTTGTGATAAATATTTCTCAGAGTTACACGCAACGTAACTACATAGAAGCGATTGGCACCTGACTAAATTGAATGGTCGAATAATGTACAATAAATAAAACAATATTAATTTTAATTTGGAGATAAAAACATAATTTCAGGTTTAAAATTCAACTTCACTTAATTTCGATTTTTGGAACGAAGTTCCTTACGGCTTGGCGGAGATCGGAATTTCATTAAAATATTTACATATGCTACAAGTTTAGTCATGAATAACTTAACTAATTTAGGATTTAATAAAGATAGTACTCATATCGTGTCCGTCTCGTGACATGTAACGGGGACCAAGTTTATCTGCGAACACATGTTTCGGCAGATCGATAAAAAAATATTTAAAATACGAAGCCACCCGACCGGGGTGGTCTAGTTCACTCGTGCATGTGTGGACACTTGTGATTCTTAAGCCATCTGTGGTTTGTACAGATTATGAAGTTTTCTTTAATGGGGTTGTAATAACAATTATGGTTTTAATGGCTTTGTACAGTCTAATATTGACAAATGATTTCAAGGGTACGTTGAACAAATGTGACTAGTGAAAACGACTCAAATATTGTATGACTTATTGGTGGCTTGTTATAATTTCTTCTTAACATTGGCCGCTAATTGCAATACTTACTTAAATGGTCGTAAAGTATAAAAGCCTCTAAATCTTCGTCATAATCAACCTGTAGTCTACTAAGAAGTTATTAATTAAGCGTACGGACCAGTAAAAGATTATTTCGACAGTACACAAAATTTGACATTGTTTTAAGATGTACATTTCGCGTTTAATAATATCTATGAAAATATTTTCTCAAGCTATAAATAACATGTCCGTAAAACTGCTGCCTCTAGTATGCATCATTTGATTAAGACCTTATTACTATAGGAGTAGCTTTCAAAATCGCGCGGACGACGATCGCGTGTCGAAAAACACGTTCAGATTGTCTCTGGTGTGACAGGCTTAACAACGGTTTAACTTGGTGATTTTGAAGGGCGCAAAGTCCGATCCGAGCGCCCTTTGTTTATTGTGATAGTAGCGTCCTTAGGTAATAATATACATTTGTGCACTGCGGCTAGTATCTATTGTGATTTAATAGCTTCAGTGTAAACTATTCCTGTACATTTCTCATGTCGTCTGCGTCTTGATATAGAGCTTCTTATAATGTTTAAGAATGTCCAATTTTAAACATATTTGTATGATAAATATATCTTTACTGTTAAAAGAGAATAACAAAAACCTAAACTCAATTGATTAATCTATTTGCAAAGTCACACCTCTTTCCCATGGAGTGACGGCTACGGTGTAACGAACTTCCTTCGCCCCTTCTACTTTCATTAAAATAGTCATACATGCTCTCTACTAGTCTGTTAAAGATACGTATTTTTCCGGATTTTCCTTTTCCGAAAGTAGCTGTCTACAGTCGATTTCGGATTAAATTGTTGCTTAAAGTATAATTTATTTACATATTCATAATAAACATCACGCGAAAACAATTTGAATCAAAATCATGGGTAAGATAGTTAAACAGTATACCAATTAGAGAATCCATTACGCTAGTGCAATACAATAATATCTAGATTACAATTGTACAAAACTCTTCTCGGTCTATGCAACGTATTGAGCCCGTGGCTATACTTTTCCGAACCCTTTTTTTGTTTAACACCGGATTAGTTTTTGCGTCGTAAACCGAGAAGGGCTTTTAAACCGTTTGAAGAACGGTCTGCTGGGTGTCGCCGTTTTAATAAGCTGTGTGAATAGCTTCTTTTTGTGCCACTGTCTGTGAAAAAAAAGGTTTTCAGATTAGCTGTACCTTATCTATACTATACGTAGTTCCAGTTGTCTAATCAGTCATTTCTTTTTTACAGATATGACACATGAATTAGTTATTTATGGGAGTTTAGAGGGTTGTTTGTTTCAAGAACTCGTTTCTGCATTTTTTTGCTCGCATTTTGTTGAACCCGAACTGCTTGTTTCCTGGCTTACATTTCTGTCATACTGTAAATGAATTAACCTAGTTGATTATTTATCATTGGACTTTTTATAAGTATTATTAGGCAACTTTTTGTATTAGGTACTTGGACCAACTGTTTAAGTATGAAACAAATACAATGATCCTGGCTTACATCTAAACTTATATGAATGTATGCATTTCCACGCACAAAATTCATTATTCTTTTACATTACTTTTTTTAACTAGTGACGCAGTGTTGTATTGCGGACTTAATCAATTTAACTCTCTATCTTAGAAATAATAAAGTTAACTCTCTTATCTTTTGTACTATTTTAATTAGAACATTTAAAACGCTAAACGTCGCTACGAAATAATAATTGGCTTCAGGTTGAATTTCAACATTTATTCTAAATGCCTATAAATACAAGGTACTAATTGACAGTTAGTGACGAGACACGTAATTATACATCCCCGGTCACCGGCCAATTAAGGCCAAGATATTCTAACTGGAAATTGGTACGAGCAATTTGCTAGTTATAAATTCAAAATGCATCCACCCAGAAAATTGTTCTGGGACCCAAATAACCGAAGTATAGATAGGGTAGCTTACATGTTGTATGAATAGCACTTTATTGCTTCAGGCATAAAGGCGGTTTTTGTATGAAATATTGCGACAGGGGATAGGTGGCTGGTCCATCTCATTTGGTGGGATTTTCCCGAGTCCAGTAATGGATATGAACTTAGTTTGAGAATCAATAACGTTATAGCGTACTGTTCTCTGTATCTTACATTTCGATTTGTGATCGTAATACCTAATATATTGTCCTTGCTTTTGGCTTCCTGTAAACATTTTGGTTAAATTTGTTAAACGTAAACTTCATTGTTATACCTATTTATGCCATATATAATAGCAATATATATTTCTTAAACAACTTGAAACCAATAGGCAAAAGCTATTCAATAGAGTACCTGTATTACTAATAAGCTTTATCAAGAAATATCCGAAATATTTCCTAACGATATATGTATGTGTATATACATGTGGTTCAAACCGTTTATACCTATCCACTTCGGGAGATTAAATTAGATCGTTTATAAAGGCTAGCCATAAAGCCTAGCTATAATAACCTCGGCTCATAAAAATTAAGCGGCATATACACACAAGTACACACAAAGCCTAAAATCTGAATTTCTAATAACATCTCCGAGCGAAATGAACATGCAAATATAGCGCGCACATTAATTTCTGTGGATATAGAGATGTACTAGAAACGCTCACCGTAAGATATACGTTTGTGTGTACTCAACGACGGTCTCTCCAGAACATTACATTGCGCTTACTTATTCCCAACTTAAATCCCTTTATAAACTACGTTCTTCACTGTGATACTCTGATATACGCTATACAATTACAACCGATCTGACATACTTAGCTGTTAATGGAAAAGGTATTTTACAAATGGTTGCAATTCTTTTTGCATTCCACTGCCGGATACTGTGTCTCCTGGAATTGCGGCACAGTTGAAACATGCTTCACTTCGCTGTTCCATTGGTGAACATAAGAGGTAGTGTCTAACGCGTCTGTCGGATGATTTGAAACCGCCTTTAAAGCCAATGTTTAACGATTGTATAACATGTCCTACGGAACACGCAACGTTCGTCTTATTTTGATACTAGCGGTCACCCATCCAAGTACCGACCGCGCACGGTGTCGCTTGATTCTGCAAGACGTTTGTAATCTACAACCGCGGCGGGCTAGAGCGCTTCCTCTACAAATACACTGATTCAATACAGAAACGTATCTAGCCACTCTACAGCTAAATACCTGGTTTAAGAACGTTACACACGTAAACCGTTACGGCCCCGAAATGTTTAATTTCGTCCCCCCACTGTAGGGCGCCCAATTTGAAGATAGCCCCCTTCCCGTTTGCCGTGTAATGTATAGTACAGTGCACGATGATCACTAATTTAATTGCAACATTTATTCTGTTGATTAAAACACTTGTTTAAACGTAGGGTTGGCAAAAACGTATTTTTCTCCACCTACGGTTAACTGGTAGAGAATGACATTAGGCATTAAGTACCTACCTTTTATCATTCAGTTTTAAGCTTTTAAGGTTATAAATATAAATAAAATATTAAATTTAAACAACAGAACAACGTGTTAATATGTAAGATACAAAAGTAGAATCGGAGCGTTTTGTTTTGTTTACAAGCAATGTTTGTGTGGATGGTACTTCCAGCTTATAATTGGGGAATTTTGTTTGTTTACACAATGGATTTATTTCGTTGCCAAAGGATAACAAAAAGATGGCACCAAAAGTTTATCGTCGGTAAAATAATGTATATGAACAAATATTGTCTCAAGTAATTATCACCCATGTCCCGATTGCACATAAACCTTGGTAGATTTATGAGACGATGATATTAAGAAAAGAGACAATCCATTCACGCCCATACCCAATAATAGTTGACTCTATTATGTAGATTAATCAATGTAAAGAAGCTGATATCCGATCCTCGCAGCCTTACAGATACCAATTTCACGTTTGGTTACAATTCGCATGCAATTTGCTGTAACGATACTTTTTCATACTTTTTTTTTGTTAACTAGTTAAAATAACAACTAGAGTTCAAGTTTAATATTTGTAACTAAACATTAGTAAACCTTATCGCGCTTGAAATGCTACCAGTACTGATAATAAGAAGAATGTTGGGTTAGCATCGTCGAGCGTCGACAATTTAAACGCTCTCACTCTTCACGAGACGCCAAGTTTATCGTCGGTCGTAACTAGGAGTACCCAGTATGTTGCAACCAGTGTAAATTGCGCTACCAACCCTCCCTCAGCTATTAGAAACTGTATAGGAAACTCTGAGGTACGCTAAAACTCTTGAGATCATCGTATTTTGGGCAATGGAATAAGGAATGCCAGATATTAAGCGTCTGCTCATATGCTCCGGTTAGTTGTAATGGCTTCGCAAAACAAAATTTGGGAACTCATTACTTAGTTGGTAGATAAGGGATGTCATATGTGACGATTATTTATGGTTTTCTCTATCATATAAGTCTGAAGTACATGGAAGGCTATCGACAAAGATATAAAAACAGATTTGTACGGTATAGACAGAAGTGTATTCGCATAGACAAGAATTCACAATCACAAAATGTAGAATTATACAGATTAAATGTGAGAATTGTTTGGTCCCATTTATTTTTATTCTGTTTCGTCTAAATTAAACACCAGGCCCGTTTTCGGGATCCTTTGAACTACTAATTCTTGTATCTGAAATTATTAATTAATATTCTTCGCTACAATGTACAGTCGCGTCAAGAAATACGTTACCATAAATCAAAGTCATGCGAGACCTTTTCAATTAATTCTCGCTCGGGGCACAGAAATATTTGCATCAGAATATGTAATCTCCCTAACCGTCCATTGTCGGTTGTTCTTAGTCCGTAAAAAGGGTCAAGAATTGTTCGGGTAGCCATTGTGATACGGCGGCCATGTTTGTCTTTCTCGTTTGCGAATGTTCATATTTGATTTGGGCACATTTGGGAAGGTCGGCTGCTCAGTTCAGCAAGTCCCGGTACGCGAAGATTTTTCGCTAATTCCCTTTGGTTCCTACCTTTTCATTTATTTGTTTCATTATGTGATATTGTGGTCAGTGTTTATAAAAAAAAATATTAACACTTTTATTAATATACGCGTCTTTCCTTAATTTTGCGTTTATCTAGAGTATCAATAAATGTGGCGTATAAATAAATAACTATGGCGCAATCTTTATATTCCTAAAATAATATATTGTAAGCATAGTAAATTACACGAATGAATAATTATCAGCCCCCCTATAATGTGTTACCGCTTCGAATTTGACTATTTTCTCGCTGTTGAATATTTTTATGTGTAAAAGTGATTTTACGTTATCTTTTGTTTTACAGGTAACGATGACCTCAAAATTAACATAACGACATCTAAGCTAAGTCAGTTTAGTATATTTAGATATACCTACATTTAGACGATTACTGTGAATAGATTTAAGAAGTTCAGGCATTCACTAAACCATATGAATTCTTTATTGTACACAAAAGAAGAATAACTCTCATAATAAATTACAATTATAAATAGGTATAATAATATTTATAACATTTTAGTATCATTTTCTTATATACTTACCTTGTAAGTAAACATTGACATGTTCATCATTCACTGTTCAATTATATGTTGAAATTAATTATTGACCTTGGACTAACTTGGAAAAATATTGTAGCAAA
This sequence comes from Aspitha aspitha aspitha, assembly GCA_018246895.1. Lineage (NCBI taxonomy): Eukaryota > Metazoa > Arthropoda > Insecta > Lepidoptera > Hesperiidae > Aspitha > Aspitha aspitha. The sequence continues at coordinate 16,028 of DWGJ01000427.1, forward strand.
ACATTACTAAGAACATTCTGACATGGAAACACTATGATAGTCGTCAATAGATTATGTCATTATTCCTAAGAATTCCCATGATAAATGGCTAACGTATTTATAAAATGAATTGTTAGTTTTGTGGTTTCCTTAGTAACCTTCTACACAAGCAAGTAGGCACAGTCAATAGGAAAAAAAATAGTTGTTTATATTAGTTACATAAATTAGGTATTGATTCACAACATTATATTAAATAATTAATGTTGTTGTTCGCCCTTTTTATTGGTCCACTACTGGACCGGGTCTACTCTCATATATTGAGAGGGATATAGGCCGTAGTCCACCACGCTGGCCAAGTACGGATTGGTAAACTTCACACACCTCAGAAAATATTATATGTTTTATAACATCTCTAAGGTGTGCAGGTTTCCTCACGATGTTTTCCTTCACCTTTAATAGAATCTTATTTATAGAATATAATTAATAAAATCTTAAAATTGTATACATTTATTTAAATGCGGTAACAAATATGTATATGATATACAAAAGGTTACAACAATTAAAATAACCAAATTGATAAATCAATTCACCAATCAAACACCACAAACAATTTTTAACCAAACAAATTATTAAACAATTCGATGAATATTTGTGGAAAGACAAACAGAAATTTAACAAAACCATTAAATATATATCATTACGCACTTTTAATTAATTCGTGCAAACCGACGAGCTTCCCATTATTTAACACTAACAAATAAAAAAGTCACAGCAGCCCGAATTTGTCACATATTAAAACACTTGTTTTCATGACAGTACATTTGTAATATAATGGTCTCTAACTAACTTATCAAATCCTCCTTACGTTACAAAATTATGTCTAATTATTACTAACTCAAAGAGTCTTATTATTTATTATTTAAAAGTTTATTTTAGTAAAACATCCTTACGAACAATTCGAGGGTAACTCAGACGCATTTACACAGTTTAAGATTACATAAAAATTATATACCCACGAAAGATATTTTTTGACATCAATTTGACCACATTTAATTTTAAGGAATTTATTTACGAACCATCTCGCCAGGTCCCGAACTTTCAAATTAGTTGAAGGAGTGACAACTCACAAAGACAACCTACATACATACTCGTATAAAGCTAGATGTGCATTATTAGGAATACATTCACAGTACGGATGACCTCATAAAATATGCATAAGCAATATTAATTCCGAATGTCCTTGTACTGCCTCCCGATGGACTGGCCGACGATTTCATTATAATGGACGTGTGAATTCAACAAGTAGAAACTATGTAATATAGTCCAAAGTATAGCGTTAAAGATGTTACTGTAAACTTCCACAATTGTTTTGTAATAGAATTTATCAGTTTTTTTTACATTGAAAAAAACGTTCATGTATTATTTTCGTGCTGTAAAATTATTGATACGAAATCTAATTATTAAATTTACATGCTTTAGTTAATTTATACGAGTATATAAATAGTTTTAAAATGATTTTAATCTACGTTTAAAAACCGGAACCGAATTTGCCCGGAGATCACGGAAACGCCAAATAAAACTTACTATCTGCTCTACATATTGCTTTGCTTAATATTAATTTACACGTTACTGTTACTGGTAATGCCATAACATCTCTGCGTTTGGAATAAAAAATCGTTTTTGAATGAAACCAGCCTCTTTAAATTTGCATGGTTTTCAACAAACACGTAATAGTAATTGTTATACACCTCGTATAATACCTAAGAGATTTATGACAAATTAACAGCCACTAAAGTGAGTGTGATGTTTAGAGTAAACGCGCTTAGAAAGTAGCAATTTATTTCGTGTTGCCCTTTGCGTTTGCAGCCAACGATAAATATGGTCAAATAGCAGTTCAATAACTGCAAAATAGGCATTCGTTGGCAAATTGGCCGATCAAGGCGTGCAGCGGCCATTTTTTTTTTTCAGCCTTAGGCTGGAATTTACTATGTGCAGCGATGTTGGAAATGCAGATCGAGATATGATGGATGTGGCACTGAAGGACGTGGTCATAAACTTTTACTACGTATCCACGTCGTAATCTGCAAACATATATTTTATAATGAGCACTAAATGTAGTACGGGTTGATAAAGTTATTATCAATAAGAAACATTTAGTGGGTTGAACATCACCAGACAATTTTTGCATTGTTATGACGATTAACTTATGCTTTTCCTATCTGATCAGAATACGTTTCAATTCTCATAACGGAAACCTGTTATACTGTTATTAGAGGTCCATAATAATATTAATTTCAGCCTTTGTTAAGTTCGGTGTTTACGACACATCTGCCAACCATTCGGCGCCGACACTTCTGAATTCGGCGACTGAATCCGAATGGCAGGGAAATATGAACAGTTTAAATAAACTATGGCTGCTGGAAATCCTTAAACCTGAGTTATCTCTATGGGAAATAAGTGTGTAAGTAAGAATGGAAATCACAATATCATATCCAATTATTACTCATCCGCGCTATAAATAAACGGGCCGTTTCCCCGTGAGAAATACACCACCCGAAGTTGCGGCCGTGATTTCGGAATAGATTTAGGATAATTGCGAATATTGTACAAAGCCAGGCAAAACAATATATCTAGTTTAACGATTATAAGAAGTTATGTATAATTTGACTGGCCTTGGTACTAGATCTAGCGGTTAGAGACCCTGATTAGTAGACTTTACAAGCATTAGTAAGCATTAAGAAGACTGCTAAAATTTTAGTGATATGTAGTGCTAAAATGCACATAACTTTATAAGCCCAGGATTTGAACTCTCTCGCAGTAGATGGCTGAAATATAAACTACTAGTATTAAAAATTATATCGAGATTAATTACCTTTTTGGAAAGTAGATAACAACATGCATGTAATCTGCATGCCACAAGCTGATTTTTAATCCTTCCAATAATTACTGAAACCCTATCTTAAACTGAGCCACAGCAAGCATAACACCAAATCCTTAAGATGAAACGGCTTCAATAAAACATTTTGGATTTACGGTATTATTAAAATCAATAACTATGTTATAATAGGTATTCATTATTAATCCCGGCTACCTACAGTCATTCTTAGGAACAAATCAACAAAAAAATTGTGTAACAAAGCAGAACTTTAACAAATTTTAAATCTCATTATGTACTCTGGTTGCTTAATAGACGCAAACAATAGTTGATATCGTAGAGCTTATGTATACAGTATTTGCCTAAATATAGGCAAATTCATTAGTGGTAATGACTATATTACAATCTTTACTTATTATACAAGTACCCACTTTTCTATTACTGACCATATTTCTCAGATACCATCTCGCAACGAAATTGCAGTACTTCACAGGTCATTAAAACACCAATTGGCTCAACTCCCTCGAGAGTTCCTATAAAAATTTTAGTTGGAGCCGATCTTGAAAGTCCTCGAGAAATATTTTCAACGCGGCCAAAGGCGTAACACTCCAGGTTATAAGCGGCCTCGAATATAATCTGGCTCGGATCCAAGCGAGTTAACAAGCTCTCTTTTACACGTCAATATTATTCTAACATATATAGATGTTAGAAGTTCTTGTTTGCTGTAGATCTGGTTATATTTAATTTTGTTGTAGAGAGTAATATCATGATGATAGTAGTATCATGTATAGCACATTTCATTTGTCACTTGGTTCATTAGTTCTCAGTCGCAAGTCCAATAGCGTTATCAAGTTATTCTTCAGTGATAGGAATGCATCGTCGAGACTGATGATAGGAAGGTTGCTTTTCCTTATTAGGGATACATGAAAATCGAACATTTTATAGTACAAGCTAAGCGTTGTAAGAAATTAATTTCAAACAGGTACCGCAAGCATTTGTGATACCAATCGACAAAAGGTCGTAAAACTAAGCTTACACTATCGAATGATCTGAGGCGTCATCGAGATCCTTAAGATGCTGCACAAAAGAAACCGATAAAACACTCCACTCGAACTGGCGCTTCTTCTCAAAGCCCAGACGTCGTTACAAACAATGTTAGGATTTTATTGACGAGCAAAAGAGGGCTTGTTCACTGGCTTCGGTCCAAGTTGGATTATATTTTATTATATTTCAAAGTATGGAAAGCTCAACGTCCAAACCCAAATAAGGAAAAGATATAATTTATGATCGATTTTTTTTGCTGTATACATACGATACATTGAAAAATGCTTGAAAGATTTTCATAGTTACTACAAAACTAACAACGCAAATTTTACCATTTAAAATTACGTATAAATGAGTTAGTTCAGTTTCATAGTTAACATTTTTGAACGAAACACAGATTGCATAACTATATAATATGACCCAATCGTAATTTCAAATGGCGTAATTGTCGATCGTTAGCGATACTGAAGCAACAACTAACAATGGTGGCGTAATTGTCACGGTTTAAAACTTATTTAATAGCGCCGATTTCAATGGAACTTCCCCGAGCCGTTGTGACAAGCTACAGTTGTTTTTAGTAAATACTTGGCATAATAGTTGTTAAAAGAACTTGTTTATGAGCAACGAGGGTAACAATAAGGTATAAAAGGCAGAAAGCCTAAAAGCCTCAATCGACAAAACAGTAATTACACCAACAACAAAGTGAGCTATCGAAGCGCTGAATTTGGAAAAATGTCAACTATGTACTTCTAAACGCTCTGTTGTTCTCCATATTCATTTTTACCTTATTTGTGATCGTGGCTATTGTTTGACCTGGTTCCTTCAACAACTCCTTTTTACCGTTTGGCCAGTACGTTTTACGGGGTAAAAGTGTACTTAAACGTTTTAAATGGAAACTAAAAACAACTATATCACAACGTATGAATTCTATAACAAATAACGCTCTTTATTTATTTCGAAAAACAACCAGGGAATCATACCACCCACAATACGGATTGTATTATGAATGTCCAAATTTGAATAATGCTGCTACTAGGTTCTCCCTATTCATACAACTGCCTATAGCTCGAACTGTGCACTGTTAACTACGGCTATAGTACTTTCCCAAAATTTACAAAACAAAATGCCTGAATAGGCAAGCAACCAGAATTGGTTGCCTGCATTTTAGCTATAGCCAAAACTTTTTGGTCATCAACAAATGTGACCACAATTTCAAACAATGCTCAATCTACTTCTTCCCTGCAAATGACTGGACCAACTTCCACGCCCGTTTCGTACTGTCAACTCTGCTCCGAGACTTTTTTTTAATTAATAACCCTTGCATAACGACAATAACTCACTAATCTGCCACCGAAACAGCTGTTTTGGCATTATTCACGCGCTGCCCCAACGGCCAGTAATTGAAAATAAACAGTGGACAGAAACGTGTGATTTATTAACAGCGTCCATGCCTGCGTGGCTGCAACGCCAAATTGTCGATCAGGAAAACTCTGACATCATGAATGCAGCTTCATTTCATATGTATACGGTTTCAAAATTCTTTTATAACAATTATTTTTTCATTTTCTCCTCTTTAGCATCTCTTGTTTGTTTTATCTTAATAGTACCTATTTGGCAAGTTGATTAATATTATACTTGATTATCATAGTTCTGGGTTATTCATTGCTGTCTTTGCAACATTAGAATTATTCAATTGTACGTTTACTTCCTAACTTTATACAATTATATTTTTAGTAACTTTTTTGCTACATATGTATATAAAGTGATGTTATAATATCGCAATAAACTGGGCGCTAGTTTTCAAATTTAATGTTCCTGTAAAGGCAACATTAACTAGAAATAAAACTAATTTCAAAGTTCTGCACATCCAGTCCAAGGTGGCTAAAATTAAAATAGAATTAAACGCTCAACGAACACACGACCGCAATTTACCCGCAATTTTAAACAATGCCTCTTTAACCGGACCCGCCTGCCCATCCCGTCCAATTACTGCAACTTTCATATCCCAAACAATTCCCCAGGGAACTCTGCAACAGTTTCGAATACTGTGCACAGAATTCACAACTTTTTTGATTCATCACACTCAGAGCTTTAATAGATAATGTACCAGTATTGAAACCGTAATATTCGTGACTAAAAACTACATAGTACTTTTGTTTCTTTATTTAGTAGATACCACGCTTACTTAGAGAAGAGTACCAGAATTTTTTTTATTATGTTTTTATTAAATTATAGCAATCAACATATTTCATCTTACAATTACTTTATAGTGTTGCGACAATAAGCAATAACAACCTAAAAAACTAAATACTTGTTTTTGCCTGATTTGTCTTTGTCTGATTTAATATCAAGAGAATTGTATTTTAATCAGACAGAAAGCAAAAATTGCTTCAAATACGACGATTTCCATAATCCTAACTGGAATATACATATAATACATAAATAAATGTGTAGCTGTAAAGCATTGCATTATGCAGGAGGCAGCCGCACACGTAATTATCATATAGCCGTTCTTGGGACAATTATAGTAGCCATAATCGGAGTAAGCTCTAAAGACCAAGTATGTAAGTCTGTATGTTGAGTGATGTGACACACAGATAGTTTGACCGATCCGAAAGCTCTTATTAAAGTTTGATACACTCTCAGGAATAAACATAAATATATGATATAAACGTACCAAGTAAATCGCAACTTTGTTTATATTTTAAATTATATCTCGTAGTACTCGTAGAAGGTTTCAATGATTCAATGGGAGTCTCAGGTTAATTTAGGTCTCTAAGTGAAACTGTAATCAAGAAATAAAATATTGTCAAGAAAAATGCTTAAAATTTGTACAAAAATATAAAATCAAAAATTTTTATTATTAAATAAATAAAATAAATGTTCTCCGTCCACTCCAACAGTGTGTCATTGGAATGACTACTGGACTTAAAACCAAGTAGAACTCGCACTTACAAATCAATGCAGGCTATTATAATAATAAGCCCCGTATCTCATCACGACCGCTTTCTCAACATAAACATATTATTTATCAGTTCTGGAACCAAACTTAAGCCTTTTTACAACCCATTAAAAATAAACAGGCTTATCTGTTGATTTATTTTACTGCAAGTGATGGGCTAGTCGCAGAAATACCCTAGAAGTTTTAAAACATTCTCAATATTTTTATTTTAGGTGCTTACTCAGAATCATATGATTCTCTTATTATCCATGCGTGGACGTGGACAGGAATTAAACAAGTCAATGTTCTTACAGAGTGTTCTGATGAAATTAATTTACAAGTGAATAGGTACCACAGACTAACTGGAAGCGACACTTACTCGTATACTTCTGCTACCCAAATATTTTCTAAAATATAAAAAGAAAATATTTTGTTATGGTAGGTATACAAATCCTTATTTATAAGACTGAATGTGCATTTTAAGATAATGATATCTTCAAAGGTTTATACATAGATACTTGGCCTAGTTTAGTTCACGGAATATGTAAGGGCTGTTGGTGTTGATACTGTATATGTACTTGTATATTCTTTTTGGCAAGTTCAAATAATTTATAAATGCAAATAGATGAATTATTAGCTCATTTAAAATTTTACAATAAGTGTGTGTATATTGTGCAATTTTATACTGCTACTTGAAAGTTAAATATTTTTTCCTTTGAATATACTGACATTATGCTGGTCATCTTGATAACCTAGTTAATTCATGTGCTTTAAAAAGCTTCTTGAGTTTGTACCGTTATACAGACTAAAATATAGCTCAATACATATTCTAACTGGTGTAGGACGATAACACATTTAGCAAAGGGTGGCTTTTATGTACACGTTGGGTAATCTCTATAAATAAGGATAAACCTTGCTATGGTCATGCCGCCACTTTCGTAAATCAAGTCAGAATTACACTGGACATGAATAAATGAGAACATGCTGAGTGTCAATTACCCCTTTCACTGCTGAAATATTCTATACGTAACGAATATTTTAAACAAAATGTATTAAGCAATTCGAAATTAAGACAAGTCAGTGTACCGTTTGTTTCCCGAAATAAAGAGAAAGTCATAAATAATAATTTACAAAACTTATTATAGAATCAACAATAACAAACACGTTTTTATTATAAGAATAAGATACCATAACAAATATGCCACAGTAGTCTATTTTACGTATATCCACGAACAAAACCGTACATAATAATGAAGAATTTTATAAGGCTTCTACACTTTTAGGAAGAGAATCTTGCCCAAATGTGGGACGTGTATGGATTGCAGAGTAAGTAAACATCATCAATCAACAAAAGCACACACAGTAACATACAGCAGCTCCAGATATTGTAATTTGTTTGTACAACGAGGTTCCTTTCATTATGCGTTCGTGCCCCATAAAATATGCATTTGAAATGAGAAAAATGTGTCGCAGCGCTGCGAACACACCTTTCCGATCCAAAACAGCTTAAATACATCAATGTACTTACTCGAATGCACACTAAGCGTCTCATAAACAGAGTTCAAAGTTGAATATAAAGATATATGCCACCAAGCTGTTTTTATAGTAAGGTAACTAAGAATCATAATCTCGGCTTCCAGTGTGAGTTATACATGTCGTCTATTCACATTAGTTTTTGAAATAAACAAGAAATACGTCTATATTTAAAAAGCGCCATGTGAATTTCATCTTGCTTACAATTCTCTTCGCGAAATTATAGCTTATGTTTGAAGAAACAAAGTTTTCATGTTAAAGCTAGTTGGCAGTTGCAAGTAGTTGTCTACTACCAACAATAGAATAAAATAATTGTATTTATTATTTACGTCGTAGGCTTTAAATGGAACAAAGAAATTTGTGTTCCTTTATTCCATTTTATGTACCACATATTATTAAAAGTCGTAATGTAATAACATTAATGAACCGATTATGAAGGAATGATAAAACGAACGTACAACGATTGTTTTTATGGATGTAGATGCCGCGGGAGACCAAGACTTACTTATCTCCACCAATTGTGAACCAACGTAGTTGTTCAGGAAGACGTTACAAATAATAAAGACAGACGGTACAAATAATAAAGATGTTACACATCTAAAACTTAAGCAAGCGTTTTAAAATTTATGTATATATAAGTATAACTATGGTATATTCTCGTATATTTCTTGATTTAATTTAAAATATAAAATCAAAATTGACTATAAAAGCTTGAAATGATTTTATCGATTCACGTTTTTTCCAACAAAGAGAAGTGCAAAAGAGCTGGGCATAGAAGTATCGTATACGTACGTGGTCGTGTATCGCTGAGCGCGTGGGACGGCCCACTCCACTCCCGACGTTATCTTTCGAATAATCACTTTGAACAACCGGCCCACGATTAGAATCTTAAATCCCCTGTAAATTTTCTATACCGAGGGCCATTATAATGGAATAACCTCACCAAGTTTGAGGGCAAAAAATGTACACGAATAATTTGATAATACTCCCCCTTGTTGATTACGAAATTTCAATCAAGCTCGTAAATGGTACACAGACTCGTATCGATACTTAAAAAGACTTTTTTGGGGTTGCAGTAGTCGACTCTGTCAATTTATCGTTAATTCAAATAGAAGCCCTAAATTGATAAACGTAAGGGTACTTTTCGTTCGAGCTACAGCGTTGCCAGCGAATGCACAGTTTGGCGAATGTATAGCAAATGACACAGATTTATTTGTCCGATTCAAATGGCAATTGTAGCTTGTGTGGATTTATTCATCACATAGAGTCGACTGCACTAATTATGTAGGGATAAAGGGCTTAGAGCAAAAGGACGGCCATTTGGTCCGGAATGCATAAGTCTGAGTCAACGGCGAGAGCAATTTTGAGCATCGCGGTATTAAGGAATTTTTAGATAATAATGTGGTGAAGATTACGAGGAATCGTTTGAGCTTTTTGATAAACACAAATAATTAGGCAGTTCTTTTAACTTTAACATTCATCGTTATCTCCAAAAATATGACTTCTTAATTATAACATCCGAATCAAGAAGACCTTGCAAGTGTAAGGGTTATACTGAATAATAACGCAACTTTAATTTGACTGGAAATAGTGCACCCTTTCTAATTTCTTTATTAAAATTATCATCTCGAGGGGTCAAAGAACACATTACTATCTAAGTTACAGCATCGACCTTTCGGCACGTTACTGCGTATTATTTCGCTTAGACAAAATTTGCTATTAAAGTTTGTCACCGGAATTTCTACTTTCGCCCTTAGGTGTAATAGTGAAATTAGTGAAATTGTTGATAATAATATAAATTTTATTGTTTTACAGCAGTATTTAGAGTTGAGATTTAAATGTAGTCTAACTGTCGTTTAGATCGTTTTAATGTAGAAGGGTAGGAGGCACGCGTAAGCACGTGCCGCTTGCTCCCCGCTGTTACGCACTCCTTGTTACTACGAGAACTGTGCCGTCCTGTAATTACACACAAATTAGACAAGATTTATTGAGGGGTGGAACACCTTGGCAACTATAGAAGGTACTAATAACGGTTGGCCAGTTTCGATATTGCGATTAATTTGTGAGGATAATTTCTTAGAAACGGTAGGCTGAATAAATCACGGCGATATTAAAATTTTCGAGTGGCATGCTTCTGATATTGCCATTCCAGGGAATTTCGGTCACGATAGTACTTTAATATATACAGAAGTAACATGTATCTATGTTAGCTTTTAAAAAAAGATATGCTATCAATTTTAATACTACTCGTATGTAGCTTCCTACTAGCTTTCGGTGAATTAAGCGTGAGTACACACCTAAATAAAATTATGATATCTCTTGAACTTGATTTTCACTGGAGTTGTAGACGTCAATTTTTATTACAAATCGATGATCGTAATTCTAATTTTGCCACAATTCAATTATAATTATAATACATGTTTAACAAAACCATATAAATGAGAGAGGTACATGTCATTATTATACCTAACGACATTATTAGTTTGACACCGGTTCCTGTTGACGACATAAAAAATTCGCACTATACCAAGATGTCTCCTCCGAAAAACGTTTAAGAAACAGCAATATTTGACATTGTTTTTGTTATATACTGGTCATATTAAATAAGATTATCTTCATTTCATGATTTAGTCTGAAACTCTCAGAAAACACTTGCCACCATAACCATAAATTCATGTTGCAGTTACCTAGTGAAAATTGATAGATAGATTTTTTTGTTCAGAGAAGTTCTATATCGTTGATATTAGGGATTTCGTAAAACAATTTATTTATTAGGTAAATTCCAATGACCTTTGACATGTCTCGGTGAATAATTGGACGATTTTGAAAATAACATGGATTTTGCAAATAAAATGGATTTTGCAAATGATAATTTATTTAGGAGAAAGAAATAGTTTCATACGTTCATTGGCCATTGTAGGGACAGATTGTGGATCGTGTGGGACACTAAATTGATCTTCGCAGGTCAGAATTATCTGGCATTCTCTGCGTCCTTCGGGCTTAATGTGCGTAAAGAATGGGTCGTTGACGACTTTCTTCCTAATATTAGTACGTTTTGATCACATTTTCGGCTAACCGAACGTGAATTTAATACGCTCGGCAAATTCCTTGCACTTCTGACCAGACACCTCATAACCATACATGTATACCTACATTTATAAGTACATACATATATATATATATAATTAATAAAATTATACACCCAGACCATTTTCGGTAATCCAAAAAGTCCGTTTCGTTATCTTCAACTTTATAAATAAACTAGTAGACCCGATCACGCGTTGTCGCGGTTATACGAGTGTACATAATATTTATGGATTTTGACATATTATGTCAAATATGTCAAAATTCCGTACCACGATGTTTGTCCGACTAATGTTGCCCTATAAGAAAGCATTGATTTTGCAATAAAAAACATCCTATCTTTTATGTTGGACGAAACAACAGATATTTACAAAATTTCATTGAAATCGGTTCAGTGGTTTCGGAGATTAGCGCAAGCGAACATCGTGACATGGGATTTTTATATGTATAAGGATTTACGTATGGACCATGATACGCAAATTCGAAATTCGAATACCTAAACTGGTACTCCCTTCGCTCCCTTTAAATGAGTCACACTAATTACCGCATGCATTTGTCACACGTGCTAATATACGTTATTAGGTTGACATGTTTGGCGACCAATAACATTTCACGAGTACTGAACCAGCTTTTGGTATAATAATATGGGTTTCAGTGTAATTTACTGTAAATTCTGTTGTTAATTCTCATTAATTAATTGTATGCGTTATGAACAATTGACAACCAGAACATACTGTTGACTGGCCTGTATGGTTTAATCATTAATGGTTAGTGATGACGAGAACTTGTGTTCGATTACCATCAAGGGAAAACATTTGTGTGATAGCTTGGTTATTTTCTGAGTATGGTGAACATTACAAACAAAATTAATAAAAAGGAGTAGGTTACAATCATCAATCATATTAATCTTATAACTGTTTAAAAATTTACAACTAGGTGGAATCTAGACGAAAACTTAACACAGTCAGTATTAGATAGTTTTAAAACGGTAATGCGGAGGGATCGCAGTAAAACGGGGGGTGGTCGTAAAATAAGTGTTTACTTGGCCCGGAGATAACTGAGAAGAAAGTTGGCCGATAAGTTTTTATATCCTGAGGGGGAGGCAGGTAATAGCTTCGAGTCATATAATGCACATTGTTTTAAGAGGCTTCATTCGTGAGAATATTTTTAGTCACGCAATTTGATTTATTTTAAATAAAAAAAATCGTACAGCTACTGTTAGGCACGCTTCTCTATCCACTGAGTTGTAAAATTGTCAAACTCACAGAGGCGAAACAGATAAGTTCACAAAAACCCAAAGTGATTGGAATAAAAAATCAAACACCGAACCCCTTCGCATGCTTTCTTGGCATTCTGGATCTTATCCTGGTCTGTTATCCTTATGCCGACATTAAAACCCTACCCCTTCCTTAAACAACGTCTTATCATTTTTATATTTTTGAACTCTGTAATGCGGGGTAACGTTAGGGGTTGACTTGAGTAACTGTCAGAGAGTAGCTAGTGGAACTATTGAGAATCTAAAAATTTATGAAATTCACACAAAACCAAAGTCTCCGTTACACGAGCACAATACAAGTTGAAAGTCCCAATGAATGTTTTTTTTCTATATCGGTGGAATTTATACAATCATATCGTCACAAACAGTCAGGCATGTTACACTTCAGTGATAAAAAAGGCTCCCTATCTATACAACACTTCTATTATTATAAGTACTATGTCCCATGTATATTATGTATGTTTATCAGCTGTCCGGTCACCATAACACAGGCATTAAATCGCCTAATTTGGGATCATACAGCCGTGTGTGAAATTGTCCCCGGTTATTTATATATTTTATTTATTGCTTTTAGGATAAAATGTAATATCGTTCGTAACTTGAACATTTGTTTAGATGGATAACTATCTTTGTATCTTTGAAACGTTACGCGTTGTCAATTTTGACCTTGTATGTAACTGCCTAACATTGTATCTATTATAACGCTCAGTGAGTTATATTGTTGGATAGGTGTTCACGTGTCTACAAAAATTCGTAGTTCACCGTGACGAAGGCAATTGTGTTTCCTTGTGTGATGTAATAATAATAATGATATTTCGGAACTGCTCCACAAATCGCCATCTAATTCCACACTGCACAGAGCCTGTAAGAGCGGATCAACTACATATGGATATGAAATACTAATACACACAATAAACATACAAAGAATTTGTGTCAATCGGTCAAATGTTTGTCCTGCACGCGAATCGAATCGGGAATCGAACCCGTCACCCCCGGCTCAGCTGTCATAACGACTGTACCACTGAATGAGCATGTCAGTCGAATGGCGGGCTAAATATGTATGTTAAACGTTTATAACGCAAAAAATCCACTAATTTGACGTTCTTTTCATATTTTGCGGTTATATCAGTTAAATGTTTTGTTGAATTATGATTTTTTTCGAATATACCTATGTACATACATCCACAATATTAAAGTTACGGCACGTTCTTAATTGTTATGGCAATTTAGTAAGGAAACAACGAAGATGTACGGGAAATTAAATTTCGTAGTTGCCACAAAAGCGTCGTCTACAAACATGCAAGTGAATTACACTGCGCCCAGGTCTAACCAAGTATGGAGATGCTGATGATGAAATCTAATTATTCCTCCCACGGTGACTTCCATTATTGATCCGGGGGTGCGTAAATTGAGCGAAGGGTGGTTAAAATAAAGCACTAATTGGGCGTATTGTGTACCTAATTACTATTTTTAAATTGCATACGGCTTACGTTTTTAATATATGTATATGTGTAGTGAGGACAGTTTGGTTTCGTGTATTCCGAATTAGAAAGAAAGAAAAAGAAAGATAAAGAAAGAAGAGAAGAGAAAAGAAAAGAAAAGAAAGAACAACTTGTTGATATTGAAAAATATAATGTTTGTACTATAACGCTAATCTACTGTCTTTTATAAGTTACAAATGCTGGAACAGCAAGGACAAGTGACAGACTCGAGGAAATCATTATAACCGTATAATAGAATAAATGATGAATTAAGTAATAATCGAAATTATTCCCGAGCATTTCAACCCCCGAGCACGGCTCAACCCCGCCAGCGCGGCGCCCTCGCCGTGACGTGAGGCTTATAGGATAGTAGGTTCATCAAAATATATATACACTAGCGGCCCGCCCCGGCTTCGCACGGGCTATAAAATATATAGCCGGAAAATATGAGTCAAATCGATCCAGTAATTTTGATTTCTTCATTACTGCCCGTGGCCCGCACCCGTTAAATTTGGAGTAAAACAATTCCCCTTTCCCCCTACCATGATTATTTTACATATAAACCTTCCTCTTCAATTACTCTATCTATTTAAAAAAATCGCATCAAAATCCGTGGCGTAGTTTTAAAGATTTAAGCATACATAGGGATATAGGGACAGAGAAAGCGACTTTGTTTTATACTATGTATG
>DWGJ01000428.1:0-30899 GCA_018246895.1 Aspitha aspitha aspitha
GCTATCCCGACCGAACATCGACTTCTCATGCTCATCATCAGCCGCTTTCGTGTTCAAGCAAGAACGATGTGCAGTGCTTTGTGTTGAAGTGACCGTGGTGACATGGCGTCCGCGTTTTAAATGTTGTTTAAAGTGTTAATACTGTTGAAATTTGTTTATTTACAATGAATGTGAATTATGATCGTGTTTGTAGACTGTGCTTGTCATCTCGAGGCGAATTACTGCCGATATTTCCTACCACCAGTTCGGATGACTCGGAACCTCCTATCCTAGCATCGAAAATAAGGGACTGCGTTTCTGTAGAGGTATGTAATGCGTTAAATTATCAACATAATGCAGTTTTGAGTGAAAGTAGACCCTCGGGTGTACGTGAGAACTCGTCATCCGCCCCGGTTAGTGTAATGACAGGCAGCGCTGTTAGGTGGAGATGTCGTAAGATCGTCCACCATTTTGTAACGTTCTACAGCTATCGGTCGACTCGTGGCCGCGTCGCGTCGCATTCCGTGCAGCCGGCAAGGAATGGCGCGCATGATGAGGGTCGGGTTTGGCATTATTCCCGGGGGTCTGGCCGGGAGGGGGTCTGTGGTTCGCTAGATAGTCTCGGCGTTGGGCATCGGGCGTATTGATTTATCGGCCGAGGCCAGGACGGTGCAGCTCGTCCCTCGGACGGGTAGAGCGTCGTTGTCGGTGTGAGTGCGCGTCTGTGTGCGTGCCTATATCGAGCGGTAACCCTCGAGGGGCTCGCTGGTTGCCACTCGACTCGCTTCTACTTATTCGGTCGAGGAGCAGCCGTCCGCCGCCGCTCGGATATACCTACGCCTACCTACTTAGTTTCTCCTCGCGTCGCATGTATACATGAGGTGGCGAGCGAGGCGCGGTTTCGAATCGCTCGTTCTGATGAAATGCGCGCGTCTCTCGGCCTTCGTAATATGATTGCGTATGATTATTTTTTTCAGATAAGCGAAAATGACGACCTGCCTACCAATGTCTGCAGGAAATGCATGGACAATGTCAATAACTGGCACATATTTAAGACTGTGTGTGAAAGGACACAAAACAAGCTACAGTCTCTGATTAATAAAGATGGCAGCCAACTAGAAGAGGTGGGTTGATAATTCTGGATGGTTATTTAAATTTGGGAACTGTCATTTAATGTCTTGTTTACATGACATGTTTACTTTTTTTTCAGGTTAAAGTAAAAAATGAGCCTTTGTCTGATGAGGCCTATGATGATGGAGTGGTTATTGATGGCTCATATCCTGATAGTGAGGTATGTGTGAGTTAGTTTACACTGATAACTCAAGGCATGCGATAATGGTACTTATTGCTGTTATTTACTGTGTTCAATTAATGTGGCTGCACAATTTGGTTGTATGTAGTGAACTTGCCTTTTCATGTCAAGGACATTGAACAGCACATGCCAAGTCATCATTTGTATGAAGAGTTGGCATTAAATAACATTCATTAAACTTTTTAGTGTTTCAATGTAAATTAATAGATTTCAGTTACTAATTATTTTTGTTAAATTAATTGGTTTCACTTAATTATTTTTCAACTTTATTGATAACAATATTTGATAAGTGATGTGTATTGTTTTAAAGTATTTTTGTTTTTTTTAATACTTCAGATTGGTGGCACATCCAGCAAAATGCAGCCTGAAGGCCCACCGATCTTGGCATCGTTGGGGCTCACACCGAGGAGTGATAAGGTAAAAGATTAAGTGGCCAATGTGCCTTATCTATCAATAATACAAATACTGTTCCTATTTCAATGTGTAATAATACTCTATAGATATATTTAATGTGACAATTTTAAATTTGGTATGACTATGCATATAATACATATTGTAAAACCCCATGGTGTGAATATTCAATAATCAAAATTATATACATATATGAGACAAGATTGTTTGGACACTGGGTGTGAGAATAGTTCAATTGGATTAATTTCATCCACAGACATATGTGGATCCCCGAATGGACTGGCATCGGGTTCATGCAATATTGGGCATGGTTCAAGACGATGAAGTTATTGACGCACTGCAGTCTACGGAAGAGTATGATGTTGTGCATGAATCGGAGCATGACTCTGATTCGGATGTCGAATTGAGTGATAATATAAACCATTTTGTTGATTGTAAAAATGGCTACTCGCTTAAGAATGGACAGTTCATATCAAAATATCCAAAATTGTCATCATCTGATAATTATGTGAAAGTAAGAGAATTTTTGAAGTTGAGGAAACAGAATTCTAAGAAATTTAAACATTGTCCTCATCCAAAAAACGCCTGGCAATTACTCTTCACTACTGATTTATTAGAACTCATTGTCACTGCTACTAATGAAAAGATTAACAGCGCTCGGAAAGGATGCTTGGATACAACTACTGTGGGTGAAATTAAAACACTCATTGGCATACTATACTTACATGGAATAATGAGGCCAACTCATCAGCATCTCAGTGACCTATGGCACAACGACTGTGGTATAACATGTATACAAAATGTTATGAAACTTGACCGATTCAGATTCCTGATTCAGAATTTGAGTTTTGAACATGAGGATAATAACACCATAATACAGTATGATGTAATGAAACGGATTCGTAAAGTGTTTGAAATATTCGCATTGAACTGTAGAGTGTCACATGAAATTAATAACATGGCAGTGATCGATGAAATATTTGTTCCAGTGTATGGACCTTGTCCCTTTCGGTACAACATTGAGCGTAAACCTTTAAAAAGCGGCCTGAAGTTAATACTGGTTGTGGATCCGTCGAATTTCTATGTTAGCAATATAGATGTTATTACCGATCCGTGTTTTACACCCGATGACATTGTTAGGAAAACAGTTCAACATTTGGCTGGATCAGGGAGATCGATCTTGATGGACAGCTGGTACACTTCTGTGGCATTAATAGATGCGCTTAAAAGCGAATTCCAGCTATATACCATAGCAGCGCTTAAGCCAAAAGATGACATGGTTCCCTTGCTGTTCACATCCAAATACAGAAAAAGCCAACCGTTTATTAGTGGGTTTTTGGACAATGATATATCTTTGGCATCGTATGTGAATGCAAAATCGCAATGTGTCAACATTTTGACCAATGAACCCAGATACTACAAACGAAGTCACCGCAGTCACACAACTGTAGTTACGGTATATAAGAAGAATCAGACTGCAGTCGCAGTGTTGGATGTTCTGATGCATTATTATACAACTATGCAGTACACAAATGATTGGACGCTGTCATTGTTTTTTACTCTTTTGAATATTGCATCCGTTAATGCTCAGGTTATATGGAGTTCGGTCAATTCTGATAGGATAATTCAACGTCGTCAATTCATTAGGGAATTAGCGCTGAGTCTTTTTGACAATGAGGCGTCTCCGTCACTTCTGACGGAAGTTGCGATGAAACCGGTAACTGGTTCTCTACCAGCGCAGCAGAAAACATTTTACAGGAATAGAAGGAGATGCAGAATTTGTGTGAAAACATTGAAACGTGACAGAAGGACCAAACAGCTTTGTATCAAATGCAGCAACCCAATATGCAAGGACCATACCGTTAACATTTGTTCTATGTGTTTGTCATAAACATTGTCAAATTTAAAAAAAATATAATAGTTTATTATCCACGTTACGTGTTACGTTTTTATATTTAAATTGATACAGTAGAAGGAAAAGCATAAAATTGTTTATAAAAATGAGGTCACTGACACATAATAACTTTTATTGAGAATTGTTTTTTATTTACTATCTTTTTAGTTTAATAGTTAAGTAGATACTATATATATTTAGTGCCGCGATTAGAAATAGTTGATTAGTTAGAATTTAAATACATAATATTAGTAAAATATTAGATTTATCACAGTTTTCAACCAAGCATTTAATATTAGAAATATGTTAAAAATTAAGGTTTATTGTGTATATTAAGTGTTATAAAGTCTTAAATAGTTTAGTGAAACAGACTTATCGAAAATTATATTAAGAATTGATCATAAAATATTTTTTGTTGTTGATGGCTTGATCATGGCTGAGTGAGTTAGTGATAGATATTTTTTCCATATGTCATCTAAATCAGAATGTTTACTAATTAATCCTGGTTATTACTAATTAACTTGTCTTAGGCACGCATGTCTATAAACCCAAAGGATCGCTGTCAAAGGACAATTCATTGATCTTCAATCCTTGTCTCATCTGATGTATCTTGGGTAGAGTATCACTGGTATTTACACAGATTGATAAGATAAGCTGTGGGATTTGTTACTTGCAGAACTGCAATGTTAAGATGATTTAAAAAGAAATTGTAATTTTAAATGTTAATATAGTAATATGATCTTGTCTCAGTTTATTTTTAATCGATAAAGTTTCTATAAAATAAATTTATTGTCTACATAATCGTGTTTATGTTCATTTCAAGTAGTTTTTAGAAATATTAAATAAGAGTGCCACACTTCAGCATGTTTTTTAGTTAAATACCATATTACCTTTTACGGTTAGGAGTACTGTAAATTATTAGACACCAATGCTAAGTGAATCATATTTTCTTACTTTCAATTTTACACATAACTGACTTTAATAAGTTTAATGCTTGTGTTTGAACATGGATGTTATGCCTCTTGTTTATATTTACAGGGCGCTGATAGCGACAAGGACGATGATGAGGATGAAGACGACGACGAGGGTAATGAAACGCAGTCTTTTCCAATCATGAATGTGCCCAACATGCCCGAAGTTTCCATCACCGTCATGCGTCCCACCGGAGAAACGTTACACGCGCGCCAAGGTATCCAACAACTCGCCTCCAAAGACTGCCTGGTATGCGGCCGATCCTATCAGTACTCCCATAACGCAAGGCGCCACGAACTTACCTCGCACAGCTTTGACCGCTACACGAATAAAACTACACACAAAAAGTCTCTATCGCATCTACAGCCGAAATTTAGGCCTAATCCGTTTAATCCCAAAGCGAGACTCATGCCTAACCCTATCAGCCACAAGATGCAATTTATCCCAAAGGGCATCCCAGCAAAAATTATACCGACAAAAACAATCGCTCCACCGAAACCGATTCCTATTAAAACAATAAAACCACCACAAAACAACTTGCCGTACCCATTACGTATTAAAGCGTTGAAAGACTTACAAATTAAAAAGAAAGAACCTCAAATCTTAAAAACTCTGCTGACATCGAAGCCAGAGGTTTTGATCTCCGAACCAGAAATAATGAATTCTGGTCCAGAAAGTCCCGAAACATTAATATCCGAGCCGGAAATTGCTTCGTTTCAAGTGGAAGCTATACTGTCGGAACCTGATGGTTATGTAAATCAGCAAGATGATGATGAAGGCGAGGGTGAATCGCACCAATATAAAGTTAATAATCATGGTCAGAACTATGACACTGTTGATATGGACACTGATAATGAAATCGAAATAGCTCGACAACAGGAAAAAGAATGTGATGATGAGCAGAAGGATAATGTAGGCGAAGATAAGGCCGAAAATAATCATCAAACTGCAGAAACTGATCACAGTAATAACGAGAAGGAGCAAAACGAAGATGGCGAAACTCATTCCGAGAGTGGGTTTGAAAACTCCATTTCAAATAAATGTGACGATGAAACCAAAGAGGACAAGGAAACTGAAGATCACGATCAGCAAAATGAGACTTATGAAGATGATGACGACGAGCTGCCACCGGTGAGCTTGGCTCCAGTTGTAGAGATAAACGAGGACATGCAGACAAATTCATATAACAGTGAAATAAATGAAGAGGAGGAGGAAGATGATTTGGAATCAGCGGACGCCAATGACACCATAGATGGGGATGAAAATGTGAAAGAGTTAGATCCAGATAAACTATATGTTACAAAAATCCAACGTGACTTCATTGTCAAGTACCGTGACATAATTGAACAAATAAATACAAAGAAGTGCCTCTGTTGCAACAAAGAGCATCCACGCAGAAAAGCGGTAATTCAGCATTTACAAAAGAATGGCCACAAGGTACCAAAGCATACTTGCTACAATTGCGTAGTGACGTTCGGCCATATTGGAGCTTTGCTCAGTCACATGAGATCAAATACTTGCACTGATCTGTGGAAAATAATTTATAATGAAAATGGTATTACCGATGACCTCGTTTTAGAAGAACCAAAAAATCCTAAAGTTCTATACAAAGATATTTTTAATGCTAGATCATATTCATGTAAACTCTGTCCGGCAAAATTCCAGTTGAAGCAATTTATTATGAAACATGTCCTAGATGTTCACGAAGATGGCCAATCAAGGGTACACTTGGCCTGTGTCCACTGTGGCTCTAGATTCAAAGATAAAAGTTTGTGGAAAAAACACATCCGGAATGGAGAGTGCACAGTTTACATTTCATGTGATTTATGCACAGAAAAATTTGTTAATATGCAAGATTTTAACGACCATGCCTTAGCTGTTCACGCTGGCAGCGTGAATCTGTCTGATAGCCAGAGCAAATGTGTCGATGGTCGACCAACGGATTGCCCGCTATGTGGCAAGAAAAACAGTAGCTATCCGTATTTGGTCAAACATTTGAAAATTATTCACAACGAGGAAAAACCTCACTATTGCCAACATTGCGATTCTAAATTTGAACAAGCCGCCGATCTTAATAAGCACATTTACATGGCACATTCGGACGGGTCTTTGGGTGTCCAGATTTCAACTGAGCCTGATATGTCGATTGTCAAAGAGGAAGCAGAAGAGTATCATTATTCGTGTACGGAATGCAATAATATTTTCGAAACAGTTGACGCGTGGACAGATCATCAAGTGGCTGAACACAATCAAGTCGCTCATCACTGTGACCAATGCGAAAAGAAATTTTTGCGACCGTCCGAGCTGGCCGAACATAAGAATACGCATTTGCGTGTGAAATTTTATCCTTGTAACATTTGTTCAAACTCTTATAGCACCCCTCAAAAACTTTCTGAACACGTCCAACAGGCTCATCCCGGAGCG
This sequence comes from Aspitha aspitha aspitha, assembly GCA_018246895.1. Taxonomy (NCBI): domain Eukaryota; kingdom Metazoa; phylum Arthropoda; class Insecta; order Lepidoptera; family Hesperiidae; genus Aspitha; species Aspitha aspitha. The sequence continues at coordinate 6,993 of DWGJ01000428.1, forward strand.
GGAGCGCATAACTCTATGGATGCTGAATTTTTCTGCGACATATGTATAAGATCATTTAAGAGTCGACAGGCATACTCTAATCATATGCGTATTCATTCTAGAGTACCTACTACAAACAGAAAGCCCGGAGAACCTAAAGGGTTTTCACCGCAAATTATCGGTAAGCCCATCCGACACTTCTCTATGGTTCAGCCAAGTTTTTTGTCTTTTAAGCCAAATTGTAATGTTCCTAATGCTCCTTACTCTTGTGATATATGTGGCAAAGGTTTTATGCATAAAAAGAATATATGGAAACATAAGAAAGTACTGCACGCTGACCTGATAAACGACAGAAATGATAGTGAAGAAAATACTATGCAAGCATCGACCGAAGAAGATGACTACAATGTGGACGAAAATGGTGCGATTTTGTCGACTCCTCAATTTAACAGTTTTAATTTTACAAACATTGCTAATAATATACAGCATCAACAGCAACCTCAACTAACACAAGATCCAGTGCCTTATACTTGTGAATTATGTAACAAACGATTTCCACTTAGAACAAGTTTGTGGAAGCATAAACGTGCCAAGCATGGAATTATTAACGCTAGCTCTACTGGGCCACCCGAGCAACAAGCGACGTCGAGTGAGTCATCGGGTCGTTCGAGTTGTACCATTTGCAAGATCAATTTCTCCGATAAGAAGTCCTACTATCGTCATAGAAAAAATGTACACAAATCGACTGTTCAAATGTGCAAGATCTGCGGGAAACCGCTTAGCTCCACAGTAGAGCTTTATGAGCATTTGAGAGCCGCTCACGCCCAGGAGCTTTTGGGTTATAACGCCAGTCAAAGTACTAGCAAATCAAACGATATCGTACAAGAAATGGATCCGGATTGCGATCAGGATCAGGACTCGATGGACCCTAATGCCGACTATCAAGCACGATATCCGTGTGATACTTGTGGAAAACAATTTGTTGGACTCCTTGCCTTACAAAATCATCAGTGCATCAACCAAATTCAAAATCAGCCGCAAACATTCGACTGCGAGATATGCCACAAAAGCTACACGTCTATTGCTGCGCTTAAGAGCCACCGCGGTTGGCATTTACGATCACCGGATGGAAAAGCTGCAGCGAACAACTCCGGCCTTTGGATGCCTCAGCACAAAGTTACGAGCAAAGTGAGCAAACATGAAGTGGTCGATCCTTCTCAATTGGCCAAGGTTCAGCATTCGACGCCCGCGAGTTTGATTGCGAAGCGAAGATTACCACCCGAAGTTGAAGTGACAGTGGTCAATCCGAACAAAAAGATGCGATCGGATGACTCGGTCGAAATGGATCAACAAAATAATTCATCCTCGGGGCTCGAAGACAGATATTGCAACATTTGCGACAAGGAATTCACGAAACGTGCGGCGTACCAGCGCCACATGGACGAGGTCCACCAACCGAACTCGGTGTTCTGTCCGGTTTGCGACAAGAGTTTCACTCGGAAATCGACGTTGATCGTTCACATGAAAAAGCATTACGAAGGGGGCGAGGGCAGTTCGACGGGGACCGGTCAGATGGACGACGACGGTCACGTGTGCGAGGTGTGCGACTCGCAGTTCGACACCGTCGACGAGTTGAACGCCCACCGCTCGGAGCAACACGGCGAGGACGAAGAGTCGGCGGAGTCGGAGGACGAGGGGCCGGTGAGCGCGCAGCGGCCGCCGGGCGAGTTCACGTGCAGCCAGTGCGGGGACGGCGTGGCCACGCCGCGCGACCTGATCGCCCACCGCACGATGCACGCGACGCCCACCAAGTTCTTCTGCAACATTTGCAAGGTCTACTTCGCTAGAGCCCTGGACCTCTCGTCGCACACGAGGGCGCGACACTCCGACAACGACAAGGTATGCTTTCCATGTGCCATGTGCGACCGCACCTATATGAATAAGAAGAGTTTGCAGCGGCACATCGAAATGGCGCACTGATCGTCCCCCCCGCGGTCAACGGCTAGTGGTTAGGCGATTTTCTTCGACGAGAGTCGGTGCCCTCGTAGTGTTTACTGTTCAATCGATTGCGGCCTTGACGATTACTGACAATGATGACGTCATTTCTAAATTGTAAATATCTAAACCATTTACCGACTCCTATCTTATATGCGACATGTCATCAGATTGCCTCTTCTCTGTTTATATCGTCATTCCTGTACTGTTGTACTCGGCCGGTGTTTTGTTTAGTTAAGGATTAAGTTAATTTTTATTTTCACTTAGCTTTTTGGATAATACATAAGTCTGCTCATTTATTGTGTTATTTATTTTAATGTTCATTGCGTCGACCAATGCGAGACCACTGCGAGTCCATGCAGTTGTGACGAGCTCGTCGCTAGTTTGCGTTGGAAGAAGTTATATTAAAGCGTGTGCATGTTTTATCATGATTTTCAAAATATGATAAATAAGTAAAATAAATGTCAACATTATATTTTTAAATACTGGAATCATGGGCCAAAATTTTTATATTAGTCAATATTGGTTAAAACAAACATAAATTTGTACGTGTACCTAAGTGCGACTTGTATTTGTCTCTAAAATTATCGTATATTTTTGCGAGGTCAGTGTGATCTTGGAACGAGTTATTTTTAGTTTTTAAACATAGTGTTTAGTTATATTTTTATTATAGCGTGTAAATATTTTCTTAATATGAATATTAATTAGGGATTTAATAATTTTGAATTGAAGAGGGATTTGTTTTTAAGTTGCGTTAAAATGTACTGATTATTTTATAGTAACTGCAAATGTATATTTTATACAAACTGAACCACTAATGGTATATCACCTCATCTATGGTGATCGTGTTTTGTTTTCGCATATCTCCCATGTCTGTACACGTTCATATCTGTCGCCCTGTCCGCTGTACACGTCTCTGTATTCAACTGTAACAGTGCCAAAAATATAATATGTTGAAACAATAAATGATAACAAATTTTAAAATGAATTTTGCATAGTAATAAGAAAAATCAAATATCGCGAAATCGGCGCACCGCAAAATGACATATAAATAATTATGTTATTATATTTAGGCGCTTGATTTGCGTAATTTTAATATGATAAATAAATAGTTAAATTATTTTTACGCGTCTGTCGGTATGTTATATATGAAATTATTGAATTGTTAACGACCGCGATCCCTGTAGGTGTGAATTTTATATATCACAAGTGAATGAGAATCACTTAAAAAGATAAAATATAAAAGATAAAATAGATCTTTTATATGAAATTTGTATAAATCAAAAGTATACCTATTCGTTATACTCACATTTAACACTTGCTTCCGAATGTAAATTAATTGCGAATTTTCTGAACTATTGTATTGAATTTAAAATTTTATATTGTATTGTAAATATCATGGCGAATTCTACATATATTTTAAAGACTACATAATATTTTTTTCCAATCATTATACCATACATTTCGATTTTATATGCCGTCTTCACGTGTTATGGAATGAATATTTTGTTTGTTCATTAAAGTGTATGGAATGTTTTAAATATACGTTGAATGTCAGATTTAATAGTGAAATTGAATTGTAAATGTTAAAATTCCCCGACGGTAGATAACCGAATATTGGCCAACGACACATTGCCAATTTTTTTTTAAATATTTGCCGAAGCACAATTCCGAGCTTATTGTGGCAACAACCTGATATTGTGTACAACGCGTCCCACTATATTACAAAACGTGTATAATTATCAATTTAGCGTAACATGTTTAAATATCATATTAGGCTAACCTAAACTAACTTGGTGAATAATAAGCCAGAATTAAGTATTAAAGCAGATTGATGACTGTCCATATCCGTGCCTGGACCCGAACGTTCTTCAACGTTATATATATATATATTCTTATATACGTTATATATTATATATTCTTCAACGTTATATTCAACGTTATATATTCTTCAACGTTACCTACATTCAATGTCGTTTATTCTAATCATGTCATAGTTTACTCAAAAATAATGAAACCGTGTCCCGAAAAAAGTGTTCCGATATAATTGAACACAATATTTTTAAAATAAATTAAACATAATTATTAAAATGATGCGTAATTATGATTTCGTGATATGTGGGATATGTATTTTATATTATTCTCACTTTAATGATTGCGTCCTCGCCGGTAGGTAATTTATTTTTCCTCGTTTTAATTCTGTTTTATAACGCCACAAATTATTATCATGTTCAAAATTGTCTGTGACCTTACAGTTAAGTTAAATTTATAGCATTCCACCGGTGTTGCAAGGGAGTATTTAATTTTATTTATGTATTTGATTTAATGAATTAAATTTCTTGGTAGTAATAACGGTAGCATACGTTTTACATAGCAAAGGCAACGTCATTTTGTTTTCAATAAAAAAATAATCACAACAGATAATCCCTTTCAATAAGAAAGTACAATTTGCAAATGCCTATGCTTGCTGTTCATCGTTGAATAATCATTAATGACAAAGTGTAGATTGTTTTTATTTCATCTCCAGGTCTTTTAGATGTGAATAAGATATCCATTTTATTCATCCCCAACTCTAAATTTAGATGTGAATAAGATTATATTCATTACTAATGTACAATGAAAGTGATTAAGTGTTTGTTAAGAGAATTGGCAGGCATCGTTGGTCAACCGATGTGTCCTATTGTAAGCCTAAGTAGTTTGAATACGTTTTGTATGAATCGAGCTATTAGAAGCTAAACCAAATTGTCCATAGATGAGGTTCACGTTTGTCATCTTATGTGGTTTGATAAATAAAGTGATTTACTGAAGCGCTGTTTTATTTATTTGGCTGATTTGACAACATTTTATCTTCAATGACAATCAGGAACTAAGGTCTCAAACCCTGTGACAATGAGCGATCTTTGTCTAGTTGTGAAACAATAAAATGGTCGAAAAAAAAAATATAGCAATGGAATATTATGAATAAAGTCTCATTCACATTGGAAATTCGATAGTCTATATTCGATTTGATTGATTTTCGAGTTTTGTAGACGTTAGGGACATTTCGTCCTGGCGTTAGTTAATACCCATTATAATTATGTACACTTATTTCAAAGTGATAACTGTTATGAAATCCGTAGAGTGCTGAGTTTACGTATTCTGTAGAATAGAGGTTGTATTATGGTAATAGGTATTTAAAGTAATTTAAACACAATTGTAGATTGCACAAAACATTTTAATATAAACTTAAAAAGTCGTACAACAATATGAAAAATTATTGACTAATTATATTGCGGATATGGAGAGCCGCTTTTACTATATTATGCAAATATGTATTATATTATCTTTAACACTTCCATCGAATATATCTTACAAAAGAAAGAAAAATAAAAAGTATCTTTATTAATAAAAAATCTCATTACTCTAAGTTGTATTATATTAAACTTACATTATAGATTTTATCTACAAAATACTGTAGCGCTACGGCCAGTGTTTCAATCGTGACCACTATTATTAATATTAGGTACATTACGTAATTTTAATAAGAATAGGGTATTAATAAATTACATATTAAAGGTAGGTATTGAAATCATACAACTAGACTTAATCTAAATCAAAATATAAAAATAGTAAAAAAATAGTTGCACATCTCCGTATACAACTTGTCATAATTGTGCATCGAGGCGGACGTTCACTCACACGACACGACACGACACAACACTACACGACTGGCCGTACGACGCTAGGAGTCGCCATGATACAGTTTAACGTCGTCGCTAAGTTATACCATTGACCTCGGACGTACTCGGCGTAGAGTCCATAAACATGTCTTGTAGACATGCGTCACGTGCGTCGAGGGAAGACGAGAGTGGTCCCGTGCGAGCGCACCGCCGCCCCCGTGACGAACTGGCCACGTGCCCAGCGACAAGCTGCTACCCGCTACCGCTACCCAAGCTACTATCACTACGACCGACCTCGTTTGAAACACTGAACAGATGCCGAGTGAAATATAAAAAAGATAAATAACACGTAGGTAGTATTTCCATCAATTTGCATGCACCAGCTGTTACGATTGCAGAAATATTTTTTTTCTTCTATCATTTATCCATACTCATGTCTTTTATAACAATATTATAATAAGTATACCATACGACTAAGGCCGGCCGCCGCGGCGCGGTCGACCGGCAATGTACACAAGGACTAATATCTTCTTTAAAAAAATACTGTTAGATTGAAACATAGCTAAACCTATTATATCATTATGTATATTATAATTAGAGTACAATCGTACCAATGATGATTACGCTAGGTGAGATCTCCGACGCCTTCGGCCGGCCCCCGCACCGTCCGACCGCGTCCGATCGGATATGCAAACGTTTACATACATACATAGGTATATGAGTCAAATAGATACAGTACGCTATACACTTAGAGAGTATGAATTATCAATTTCAATATTAAAAATACGTAATTTCTCTATTGGCCGTTCGTATCCATTTGAAAAATTAGAACGATTCGCGTACGAATATATATTATGTATACATATTTATATATTAGTATTTCTTAGAATGGAGGACGTATGTATACAGACTCGTTCAAGAAGGTACGTCGTCGTAAGCGCACGAGGCCAGTCAGCCCTTCGCTCCCTTACACCCTACGAATATTATATCGATATCGAACGAAGACATCAAAACTCCGACTCGGCTTTAAATATTACGAAAATAAATCGCCGGCGAGTCGCGCGGCCGATTATTGCTCCTATCGATAAATTTACACATCGACGTAACGAACGAGAATACAAAAAGTTATGGAAAATCGAATGGATATCACAAGCGGCGGGCGGCGCGGGACGCCCCCGCGGAAAATAAAAAAATAAATCGCGGCGCGCGTCTCTCTCGTATAAAAGTAAAGACTCTATGAGCGGGTCGCGCGGGGCGGTGAGCGCGCCCACGCGGCTCAGTTGGCGAGCAGCAGGTGCGCGTGCGCCGGCGCCGGCGGGTAGGCGGGCGCGGCGGCCGGCGCGGCGTCGCGGCGCGCCACGAAGTACGCGCCGGGGTCCGCGGCCGGCGACAGCGCGCGCGCCGCCAGCTGCTGCTGCACGGCGCGCTGCTTGATGTAGTTGCTGAACTCGGTGGGCGACATGCGGTTGGCGCGCTTGCTGCTCGTCTTCAACTTGGTGCTGCCGAATTTGGTCTGCGCGAACGTGGCCGTTGTGAAAGTGAGCGGCTGCGCCCGGAATGGCGGAGCCGGCGAGAATGCGGCCGGCGTCGGGGGCGACGGAGCCGCCGCGGGCTCTACCGGTCGGAAGCACTGCGCTTCGGGGTTAAACGCGCGAGTCACCTGTAATAGAGATGTATTTGTTAAAGAATATAGGTGTATTTATTATTAAATACCTTTTTTTTATAAAAATTCCGTTGGCTAATACGAAAAAATTAAAATTGTAGGGATTAATAACTTTCAAAATCAGCAAAAAGTCTGTTACACGCGCTCCCCGCATTATGTTTTGTGCGAATAACATTTTGGTTATAAAATTTAACTCCAATTGATTCGTTTACTTTATGTAGGTAGATTATATTGGATTTTATTAAATTTTTCGACTGTTTTCTTTAATTAGGAACTTCAATTGATTTATTTATTAACTCATCTATTTAAATAAAATAATTGAATTGCATCAATGTAATTTTATTTCTCGTATTAAATTGAATTGTTTAATCTCAATTCAATACCTCTCTATCAGTCCTTTCATCAGCAGCTCGCTCATCGCTGCTGAAGAGCACTTTCACTGCTCCCTTCTCTCCGATGCGGTATGAAACTTCGCCTGAAAATGTATGAAAAATAAAATGAGATAAAATCTTCTGATATTATTCATTCATAGAATAACGATGGAAAAAGCAGTAGCGCGCGTTAACGTCTGGTTCGTTATCATATTTCACGATTGGAATAGGCTCGTGACTAGTACCTACTGTGGAGATGCATTTTATTTGCATAGTTTTATTCATTTATTTTCTTTACTTATGTTAAAAGTTTATACGTTCACTCTTTTTAATGACATCGTTTTAGACATTTTTAAACCCCCTTTATCAGAGGCACAGTGAAAGTGTATCTGAATTATCAAATTGCGCAATTACCTGGATCAACCCAAACGGCGAGGTCCCTCGGGAGGTGTTCCAGGACGTCCCGGACCGGCACGCCGGATTCCCGCGCCGCCCGCTCCAGGACTGGGTCCAGTGGTCCGCCGGTCTTCAGGCAACGGAAGGCCGAGCCTCGGCACGGCCGGTCGGGGTACCAGTGACCTCGGAACTTGTCTTTGAGAGCCTTCTCCAGTTCTTCCCCGAAAATGTTCACTCGCCGCCGGGGAAGCTTGTTGTACAGGTAGGATATGACGAAATTGAGGGCGACTTGCACTTCAATATGCATGGTTAATACTGCGGACAATAAAAAAATATTCCTCAACACCACATCGAGCTGAAAAACTTGTATGTATCTCACAACCTTATCTTATCAGAGTTGGTATAAAGAACAGAAATAATACTACTGTGTTAACTCTAAAGATGAATGTTCCGTCTAGTATTGGTAACGTGAGCGAATCAGTTTCAGATATGCATTATCAAATCATCCGTCTTTTCGATAACAGTTGTACCTATTGCGAGATTTTACGGATTCTAAGGGGGAGGCTTATTTAGATCGGCTTATTGTTAGTATTAGTCCGAATGCACCTATTTCAGTGACCACGATTAGTGATATAATAGTCACGCATACTGGCTGTGGCATTGACTGTTTGTTTGCAATGACATTCACGGTGTACTGCGTCAGGTAGTCATAAAAATTACTTCCGTATACAATCGCGTTAGTGCGACAAAGATGGCCACTAATCGATTTAGTTGCGGTCGTTATTGTGACGAGTCGTTACAGTGGAATCGATCCGATCCTGTGAACAAAGCCACTCGCAGGCAATTTGAAAACTATTTTAACATGATATCTAGCTACAACCCTTTTCTTAAGTCGCACTGTTGGGTATCTATTTTTTTAATGGAGACTTGCATTAATACTGATTAGTGGCCATCCGTTTTTTGGAGGATTTTAAATCGCTTTTACAGGTTTTGACACGTCATGCGATTTTTATCTAAAGATTAAAATCAAGACTGATGATTAAAATCAATGATGTCTACGATGAATGTATACGAATAGTAGTTTCTTGTCTCTACGTCATAATAAACGCATTAAAAGACTTTAAACTGGGTTAATTTCATGTTGATGTTGTGTTACCAACTTGTGCTTTGATCGAAAACATCGCTCTAAGAAGTATCATAGCAAAACAAAGAAGACTCGTACTAATGGTGCCCGTAAATCAAGTGTCGCAGTCTCGTAGGTTGCACGGAAAACAATAGTTTAATGTTCTGGGAAGTGTGATAATAACTAACAATTGTTCGGCGAGAACGAAGCCAAGTCGGGTTTTGTTTATTTTTAGATTCAGTTCTATAAAATTATTCGCAGAACAACATTCTCGGTGGGGAAAGCAATATCGCTTTGAAAGTGAAGTACGCAAATTATTCTATCTATTAGATTGTCGTACGGCGTTTTCGCCCGCTTATTAAATTAACTTTTCTAATAAAACGCGCGGTACACGCTTCTGTAAAATGGGCGGATTTTAATAATCCGACTGCTGATAAACAAACATATAAATGTCAAAATCTGTGCTTACGTCGATAATTTTAAACATACATGAAATATTATCGTGGTTGAGAATGGAATCCACGACCCCAAGTCAGCAGTCCGTATCACTAATCACTTAATATTAAGTGGTAGGTATGTAATACTTATATAGTATAGAATTTTAAGCGTTTATCACTGTTCATTGTACGAGGAATAGGTGGAAACGCTATCACCTATGTGAATAATACGACGATTCCTATAAATACAATTGATAGTAATGTTACAAAAATAATAGGCAGTGTCTGGGTGTTGTGACGAGAGGTCGTCGCCCCCGGCTTGTCAGTCGGCGCGTATTAATAGGTAAATTTTGGCTAATATTTGTTTCTGTTCGAAATTAACTTCACTGACCTTCCACTGTTTTCAATGAGTGGATAATGTTCAATGTAGAGTTAGGAAGAGTTTGAATATCCGGCGTTTTTTAAAGAGTATTTTTAGTAACAAAAATAGAAATAGAAATAGCCCGTCTCTCTTATAGTTATTTTCGGCATTTCTAAAAACCAGAAGTCCGCGTGTTATGTTGATGTTTGGGGTATGTTTATATTTTTAAATTAGAACCAACTGAAGAATACGTATGTACATACGTAGATCAATCGAGTCCTAATTTCCTTGGGATCGTCATTTTGCTTTAAAACGGCAGAATACTAAAATCGATCGATTCATTGGTTATTTCCGCGGACGTATTAGAGATAGTGTCTAAATCGATATTTACACAATACTAAATCCTGACTGATATTATTGCGTATATCTACACTTTTCATAGCTCTGCCTGACCGGGACACTCGTGTTTCATTGCGTGATCCGGTCACGTGCTGTCCGCACGGACAGACGCGTTTTTTTATTGGTCTATTTGAACGATTTACTAATTAACTGGTCTGACAAATCTATATACATAAATAAACTCGAAATGTTTGTCTGTGATTTTTAAAGTCCTAATATGTAGTTATTTACACGATACTAAAACACAAACAGTCTTTTTTTTATATTTGTTTGTCTGTCTCCTTTCTCTTTGTCCGGGCTAATCTCTGAAATGACAAAATCGATTTTAATGGGACTTTTGCTGGAAGATTGACATTGTATTCTATCCTCTATGGTATATGGTATGATTACTACATATGTAGATATATTAGCTTCAAAATGTGAGATGGGAAGTTTGTTTTCGGTTTCTTTATTTTGAATGACGTCACAAGTATCCGATTGACTGCGCTCATTCACCTTGCTTCATAGAGAAGGCCTAGGGTAGTCTCCCTGCACAGGTAATTACAAAATTTCAACGATTTTTTTACTACTGTATTACGTTAAAGAAAAACTCAATTCAGTGACGATAAATAAATTGTGCTGTAATCACTTGTAACTACTTGTAGGTATTTATGTAAAACATTTGCATATACAATGATGTTTGATTAGGGATAGTAAGAGCCTACGTAGGGCAAGGACAAACTATTTATTTAAATGAGCTTTTATGTTGTACAATTGTACCTACACGGACGCTCATTTAGTATTCACATGTCAATGAAGAAATAAAACTGCAGAGGTTTGATGATACAGTCAAAATGTTTAATACCTTGTTTTATTAAATCATTATTATTATTATACAATCACGTCACGACTCTAATGCTAGGCAGAAATCACCTAGGCATCATGTGTTTTTTCTACATTCGTGCTAACCAAATAGGTCACATAAATATGTACGTTATTACAAATGAAACGATTTGAATTTGAATTAACCACTCACACATCGGCATGTAAATAACTGTAGTTTATATTCTACTGTTCCGAGCGTTCATCCAGCTCATACAAACAACGATCACGTTTGTGGAAAATAACTTTCAACTGAATAGAAAACCGTCGACGGTTCAAGACTGGAGAAATAAATAGTTATTTCCACTTCTTTGCGAGTTGTTTCACTGCACTATACCTACTGGCTATAAGTATAAGTCTTCTGCTTATATTCATCCATATTTCATTCCACTCCGTATGACATAAAATGGGAATCAAACAAACGTTTCCTGAAGTACAATTCTTCACTACACTGGAGACAAAAAATATCCCTTACTTTTCTCCAATCCTATATTTATTTTACCCACTGAAGGATGTAACAAAGGGAAGCAATCGTGAAAGAAGCGTGTCCTTTTTCTTGAGACACTACGAGCTATCTGTCTGTAGATGTAGATAAGGCGCGATGCGGGGGTTTCATATAAAAATAAATTAAAGGGTCTAGGGATGATTCAGACTAGTTATACAAAGCAATCACTTGTTAAATATTGTATCTATGATATAAGATGAATATTTGTGTGTGTTGTCTATTTGCTTAAACAACGAACGTAACCTGAAGCAAAAAATTAAGTGATTTTATTCGCTGAAGTAGGAATCATTCGAATAATTTGTTTTTTGTTTATTACGATCTGCAGTTTTATGTACATGAAGTTTATACCTAAAAAAATGATATTGGACAAGGAAGTGTCCTAATATTTTTTTTTAATGGATAAGAGTGATGTTTACTATCTATAGCGTTTCATTAGTAATTAAAAAAATTGTATAAAATTTAGTACTAGAAATATACTCATGCACGAAAACACACTTCTCACTCACTTAATTAATTTAGAAAGCTTAAAAGAAAGATTCCAATCATTAACTCAAGAGATGTTTTATTGGACTTAAAAATTATGTATTAGTACAAGCCAACCCTATTCAATATCCTTTGAAGTGCTGTAAAAGTACTTGATAAGTTTGCTAGACACAAGCGTACCGAAGTAGCGCAACGAGAACGAGAAGGAATTTTACTCTACAGCAATTTATCTACTCGCTAATGTTTACTTAAATGAATACACATCAGAGGCATGAAATAAAAAATGTAGTTTCTTATAAATACGAGTATCATTTACGTATAGGTACAAGTATATCATGATGATAAATAGTGCGAACGCTTATAATGTGATTGATACCTATTATGATTTAGTACACTAAAAGTGTACCTCAAACATCGTGACCGATCAAGTCAAATTAATTGCCCGACCTTCACACATCAGCTCACATGTTTAGGCAGACTGATAGTTCTTGGCCGTCGTCCATTTTATTAGTTGATAGAGAAATTTTTACTGAATGTAAATTATGGAAAAATATTTATCACTAACTTAGGTAGGTTAATTTCTAACATTACCGGTTAAACTTCATATTGCTAATGTTATAAATTAATTATTTATATCTGCTACAAGAATGCTACATTAATTATCACGGTAATAAAAATATTACAAGTTGTTAAACGTTTAACTGTTTACGACGTTTATAATAACCTACTTTATCCGTTAGCTGTGTTTTAATCGTTTCTCTACAGAATATTTCATTTTTACATACACAGATATGAACGCTAATTTCCTTTACAACAGTTTATATACTTTAAATACTGTATAATTTGAACCGAACTCCCGCTGCCGTGCCTCGTCGCGACCTTCGTAGTGACAAGGGTTTGTTCATGATAACAATGAGAAGACCCACCTGCAATATATACTTGAATACCTACTATCCATTATAGACCATTTATTTGCAAAACCCATTAAGCTTCCATTACATGGTAATGGGGATTTCTGTTGTTCAACTTTAATTTGAAGATATGAGTATGGTGCATTTGATCGGTTGCTTATATTTTGGCTACTTTGCCTTTAGGTGTGATGGGGTGATGAAATATTTAGGTATTTACACGTTCATTACAAATAGTTATGTGTATGACTAGAAGGAATGGTAAAAATATATCTTAATTAATTAATTATCCTTAAACACTGATTATTAACCAATTTCATAATTGTTTTATTACCGCTTTACACCAGTGTTAACCTATAGTATTATAATGTTTCTCACGTGCTAAAGTCGGTCAACGCTGAGCTGAGGATGATCACTTGATGTTGGTGTGCTGCGTTAAAGCATCCACTTCATCTCCGAGTTGATTCTCGAGAATGAAACTGAGCGTTAGGTGCCTACGACCTTTAAGTTCGCCTGTCCTATTTATACCAGTAACCCAGTATCGATCCGACGCCCCACTGCCCGACAACCCCCGACCTAGTGCATTCAATAAAAGCACTTACAACGACGAAAATAGAGCACACTGTTCCGTGTCAACGGTTTCTGCTTTAAATAGTTGGGGCGAATTTGACTTCTGTATATAATTAAATATATATATTTTTATGCTTTCATCGAACGAAGATTGTTTTCGTGGCGTCTGGTTTTCATGCTTTGAATAATCTTATGAGTGGAAAACAAGGTTGTTTTCGGAATCGTGTTGTTTGGCTCGGACTCGATTCGTCGCAACTTTGCTCTGCAAATTTTTTTGGATAACAAACCCGTTAGTTACGACAATAACATGGGTGTACATTTCTTTTTGGTTAAAAGCTTTCACTTAATCGAAACAGCGAATGAAGCCCTTTAGATATCTTCGCCCACTAGGAGGCTATACAGATCTTCGTTAAATAGGCTGTACATGAGATCTAGACGCGACTAGGTTACGTTAATTAAAGACCTTTACACAACCGTGAGGGCCTAATGGTTCTAAATCTTTTACACCGAAGAATTTGGATTCAAAACCCGGCACGCACCTCTGATTTGTTACGTGCGTTTTATAAACTGGAAGGAAAAATAGTGAGGAAACCTAGAAAGGTTACAGTATGTTGTAAAATATATCATGATACGTGAAATCAGCCCATCAAAAGTGGCAGCTAAAAGTAGTAGACTATGCCCTGACACCCTCTCATTATGACAGTAGACCTGTATCCAGCAGCAATATAACGGTCGGAAAAAATCGGAGGTGGTGCCGAAGCTTCACATCCGCGGGGTCTATTTGTTAGTAATTACCTTTTTACGTACAAACCAGAAGGCAGCAATTTCAAGAACCCGCTACAGATTATGGAAATCAGTAATCGACCTCTAATAGAGCTACATGAATGGGACTGTTAGTGCGAATTGTCAATAATAGATGTTAATAAGAATAGTATACAATTAATTTATTGTAGTAGCAAGGTAAGTACTTATTGTATATCATTTTAAATTGGCATTCATCTATTTACATATATCCCTGGCGAGATTTTTCTACTAGTTACAATGTGAATTGACAATTTTCTTCAATTACGCAAGTGAAATTCTTATATCAATAAAATAACTTAAGTTAAATTTATTGCAGCATATAATCTAGAGTTATATCGCAAAGAAAGTGAAATAGAATGAAGTACGAAGGATTGTATTATAAATAAATGCATTTCGATTAAATTATAAGAGAGAAGCGGTAAATGAATGTGTGAAAACAGTATCTAAGTACCTACAGTTTCAGTGAGCGTTGAAACAGCTTGATGGAGTATGATCCAGGTCTCTTTCGGTTGTGAGAAGTCCATGTTCAATTACAGTCCTTGTCAATATCAATTAAGACTTTTCAGTTCAATGCCCTTTCAAAATTATACGGTGAAGGTATTATAATATCTTAGTGAATAGCGTATATAAATGCGTATTATCAAAACGAACTTATTCAATTTGAACTTTGTATTTGAGTTAATATATAACAAATATTACATTTCTAATGCAGGAAAATTTTTATACTTGTAGTGTATCAGATTACTGTATTTGAGGATGTCCCCAACATATCATAGGTATTATTATTGTATTAAATGTCTATGCAGAGCTGCTAACCGCTAAAGCTTTTGTCCTGTACCGCGTTAAAACAAATAGCTTCCATTCATCTACGTTAAGGTAACTTCAGCACGTAATGGCTTGATTTATTGTTATAGCTTAATAATCTTTACCACCTTCTTCGAGATAGTTTAGCCCGTCATCATTCAGAGTATTACCTCCAGACGACTGACATACTAGTATATATACATTCTGATTGTCAGTTTATATTGTATATGTACTTTAATTTTATATTTAAAACACATTTTGTTATAAATACGATGGAGTTGAAGATTTATACAATGGAAAGCATTTTTGTCTGACTCATTTTACATAGTTATTACAATATTTACAATACATTATGTCAGTAAGTGTTCACTGCATTTATAGATAGGCACATTTATGCTATGTATAATATATGAATATTTTTTCTATAAAGAAGTTTTAGTTTCTTTTCTTAAAGCTTTTTATTGTTTTGTTTTTACCTATTAAGTAGGTTTACACTGATACATAAACATATATATATTTTGAGAGACTATATTCTTTATTTTTCTTGTGCGAAATACAATACGGAAAAGTCACCGAGCAGGTTTATTTTTATTGTCGAATGAAAAGCTGTCAATCGTTTATCGTTCTTTCATTAGACTGTCAAAAAATATAACAGTCATTCATTTCGACGTCTCGCGAAAGCTATTAAATAAATTTTTCACGCTTCCACAACGAGAGCGAACGAACTGACGGTGTTATTATTATTGTTATTTACGGCATATATGCATATTTATAGCACGCGTCAAAGTAAATTGGATCGTTTGATAATGAATGATGGAAACGTTTAGTCTCCGAATACGTTGACATGAGCGAATGATTGAACGAATGATTAAATCTCAACATACAGCCATCATACCGGAATAGTTGGGATTCTGCCGTTTTGCAGCCCATGTAATAGTCATGATCACACATTTGCATAAGAGATGCAATGTGCAGTTATTAATGGACTGATTTGGGAATTTTGTGAAAGTAATATTCGTAAAGTAGATATAAGTGACTATTAAATCTATTAGGTACCTACTCGTACATAATAATGTTTCATAACTCAGCTTCTCCCAAAAACAATCAGATGTTACAGCATTTATCGAAATTAAACAAAACAGCTTTAAAAGTATAGGATTTGGAATAATAATCTTGCAACTTTTAACAGGCCAATCAATGTTTGTGTAGTCAATTCCTTAGAACTAAGGGATAACATAAGAAATTATAAATACTCGCCTAACATCGAGTAATTTCATTATTCCATTACTACACCATTAGCAGTTAGAAGATAACATAACATCATTCTTTCATTGTATAATAATATTTATTTACATACGTATAAGTAACAGTGTCTCTCATATTTTCTGAGCAAAATTGCCTGTCACAATGAAACTGGAGCACGGATTCATTCTAATTTAAATAATAAAATAACTCCAACCTTTACATGTATGTATAATATGTCTAAAATATGCATAAATCATAAAGTATTCTGTTGTTGTTAATATATTATTGTTTTAACGTTATTATCGGATATAATACTTGGAATTGATCCACGATTATTCTAATTTTCTTAAGTAGGTAAAAATTAAAAGCGTAATTTAAAGACATTTATCTACTAAGTAAATTATTTACCTTTTATTGTGTAGGATCCTCAAAAGGTCATTATCTATATAATCAAATTATATCATAACGTATTTAAAGAATTGTATTACAAAGGCTGTTAATAATAGAGACTACACGTAAATTAATTTCAATCTGAAAAAGCTCGCCTTAAAAGCTGCGCTCGGTTGAGTCATCTGTTCTATTTAATCCTAAAAAAATATAAAACACCGTTTCGTTTGGGTGATAATTTATTAAACCCTTCATTAATTATAGCGTACTTTTTTACTTCATGAAGCTACTGAGGGCTCGTGTAATGAATTTCTGAATAATTTAGCGGCATGTTCATTACTATTCACATCTTGATTGTAACGTCGACTGTAAACAAGCCTCACATGAATTTATTACATTAATCAGAATTATAGGTACATCTCAGTAGTTAAGCATTAGCTATTCACAGTGATAATATTAATTTTCAATGCTTTCTAATGTCGTTGGTCTCTGAATTTCAGCGCTTTGAAAAATTGTATAGCATAATTTTTTTGTTCCAGATTAGTTGCCGATATTTGAATATAGGATTAAATAGTAAGCCTTGAAGGGCAAGTAGGGGTAAATATAGGTGTACTCGTGCTGCACCGGCAGATTTATCTTCTACCGAGGGGCATCTACTATTACACTTGCGACATTACATCAATAAATTACATTTGCTACCGAGAAATTATAATAACTTGTATTAAAAAACCTAAAACTATCAAAATGTTGTCGATAATAATAAATGTTGCTTTTTTATTATTTACTAAAGCCTCTAATCAGTTTATCATGGCACCTCGTAATAATAATATTTGCGATAAGGTATAACGTAATCCTGCCGCATAGTTCAAAGCTGCAAATTACAATTACATAAAAATATGTCACGAAAAGTACATTATTTAATATTTACACTACTTTTTATAATAACAATTTGCGTTCGATCGGCAACTCAGCCAAGGCTATAGTTAAATTAATTGGCTGTGTGTCACGCTTTTATCAACTATCCCGAACATGGCCTATACATACTGTATTGAATTAGCATCAGTAGGTACTCGGTATATGTACTTGCAATTAATTTTTTGAATGAAACTATAGTAAGATACTATATCAGTCATTAATATTTATCTCGGTTTTGCGTATTTATATATAAATTAGGTATGTATATTGTAAAAAGATTCGGCTTAGTCTCCACTAAGCCGAATCTTGTACCGATGTAAAATTAGTCCTTAACATATGTCCACAGTTCCAACGATAATATATTACATTATTATGTTTCTGTACAAATGCATGATCTTATGACGTAATGCGATTCAATGTTTAATCTATATTAGAAGTGTCATATCTTAAGTGACTTTAATTTCTAATGTTACCGCAACAATGAATTCATTGTACCAAATAAGCTTGAGAAGATAATACAGAAATTTCAAGTTAAACCATGAATAAAAGCAAGCAGATAATGTAAATGGTGTTCATGAGTGGAAGGAGCGGAGGGGTGTAATTACAGAGACGCGAGATACAAATTGAATATTCTACAAGGTAAGTACGAAGTCTAAGTATTCATAAAAAATAATGCCACAGACTGAGCGAAACATCCGGCTCGAAGGACCAGACGATTAAATTCGTTCATTCGGATCCCCTTTTATTTCTATTCAAGGTGAATTTACTGGGTGCAATACAGAAGACCGTAACGCTCGGATATCTTCCGGTTTGTGGGCTGAAACGGCACTGCGGGCAGTTTATAGGACATCGACATTGTAACAGTTCATTTCACTGCAACATCAATGTGTTTGTTGTGTAATAATGAAAGTATTAGATAACGAAAAGGTACCAAAACGGGTTAGATACATGTATTAGTACGCGAAGGTGGAAATACGAATTGTTTTATCGTCTTTGTTAAATCCGTTGCAATAATAGTGACGTAAGGAGCACAGAAATTTTCATAAAATTCACTATTATCGATCAAAGCACTTCTTGATCTATATCCCGTGGTGGACTAATAATTATGATAACAATACTTTGACAATTGCTGCAGAAATACAAACGTTTCGCGCAAAAACTACGATTCAGTGCGTGTATACTCGTATATAGAGCGACGACATTTAACTCGTATACGGGTGATTGCGTACGTACTGCAGTTATTTGCTATGCAAATGCGCCTAGATACGCTTTCACACGTGTTTCGGTGATAGCGATGTGGGTTATCTGCGGTGTAACCAGATAGCATGGGGCGACATGGGAATGTATTTCCATTTTTTGGAAACCATTGTTTCGACAGACCTGAAACTCGTTTAACATCTATTCGAACTAATGTTAATAGATGCTCTACCTATCAAGGTAATTTATGTCGAAAGCAAGTAGCAAAGACAGCAAAACATCAGCCTTTTAGTTCTGTAATAGCTACGGAACCTCGCATATTAAAAGTTTCAGTGAACTAGAAAAATTCTAATATGGATAGTTTTAAAAATCGTGAGTTGATACGCGATATTTTGTATTTATAACATGCGTGTGAGTCCTCAATTGACATTATTTGCTTGCGAAGGTTTTTATGTATAATTGAAGACTTCGCATCCCGTAGCGTGGCAACCCTAGTTATCTATGGTACAAACGTGAATATTCTGCCCGTATCAGGACCAGTTTGTTGAGTTCATTCTACCCTGTGGTCCAACATGTTCCTAATTACCATACTAGAGTGGTTCGAAAAGGATACGTTTATTTACGTATAATTATAATTGAAATAAAGTAAACTGCTACACGTTCTACTACACAGAAAATTAATATCAATGTTAAAATTATGAAACAGGATTCAGACTTTCGATCTCATATATTTTTAATCGGTTATACTAGTTTAATAGTTAATTGCTCCTATTACACAACCTGTTAAGATAGTCTGTACAAACTGTTCCGTTCTAAAAATATTTTTAACTTTGGATGATGTGAAATTGGGAAATATTCCAAACCAGTGCAATTCTTAGGTTCAGACATGAGATAACTAATATTACATTATAAAATATGATTTATTTTCCATTCCTGTTTATGACGTATGCATAAATCATATTGGAACTGGCTACGAAATTGGCTTTAAACTCCCAAAACTAATCCATCAACCGTGGGGCGGCGTGGTGCATTATGCTTCTAGCCTTTCTAATCAGTGCAAGAGAGTCGCTCTGGAGGACACCGACGCATTCCGTAAAGAGATCCCGAAATTCTTCAACAGCGCAGAGGTATTTCAGTGGGTAAAAGTCCCACATAATTCAGTTGTCTCTTCAAAGCAACGCGGTACCTTTTGAAAGTTTACCTCCGTCACCAAAAAAAGAGCCCAAATCATCCTTCCTAATGAAACATAAAAGGATTGCGGCCATCAACGTAGCGTGCCCGCTACATAATAATATCGCCAAATACAAATCTAAATTACGTTTATTAATTACGCACAAACATTTATAACACGTCCTTAGAAACAAGTTAGTTTAATTTGTTTCGCTGGAACATATCAATAAATGTAAACTACATCTTCAATTAAAGTATAAACGTAGCTGCTAAATATTAAATGTAAGTTTATGTTAGCATTTAATTATCCTATACTGTATGTACGTATATACATATATAGATATTTTTATTACAGCCCGAAATAGAGCAAACGAAAAGGTCCATTATCTAATTACTTGTTCTAAATGGAAATAGACCCTACGACCTCCAATTTCGCTGTGAGGGTCTATAACCACTCGACTAAGAAGCCAGTCAAAAATTTTTCTCTAAAAAGTGGTAGGTTCATATCGAAATCTTGATTACACGGATACGTTATCGTGTTTTGGGACTATTTTGGTAACTCGCATGTGTGTGTTATCGCGAGATATAGACAAGAGTCGATCAATTATTATTATGTCACGTCGTCTTATATGATAGATTGTGACATAAGAAAGTTCGAAGAGGTTAGCTTTACCAGACACTGATTGATGTAGCCAGGTTATTGAGTGGCGCCCATTTATGATTTTAAAGTGATTTTTTTTATAAAATAAAATTGTGTATCAATAAAACATGTATTCATAATAAGTACACTAATTGTGTCTAAAATAAAATTGACTAAAAGAGTTTTTGTAGAATGCATAAACTCATAACCTTCGGCTAAAATTATAACACTCCGATGTTGGGTAATAAACAGTGGATATATTTTAAAATATCACAATAATCACTTATTGTGCAGTACGGAAATGTAATAAAAAGTGATTATGGTATTTTTTGTCAACAACGACTTTGTTTTACGATGACAACAACATTATTGAGTATCTACATAGATATAAAAGTCACGACAAAACGATATGAACATTTATAATATCTGCAATAAACGCTTATTTATAAACTAAATATCATCATTTACTTGATCACTTGCAATTAACAATATAAAGTAAGCCGTCCTACGATAAAGGAATATCAATCAAGTTAGGTAACAGCTTTGGGAATCTTAATGCTTTTATGTTGGTACCTACTATATTATGTGAAACATTGTATTTAATCGGCTGGAAAACTAACGCTTGATTGAGTAATGTTACTAATGGTTGTTACATTACAGGTTTAGATTGTACAAATCTAGAAACTAATGATGTGGTTTTCGAGGTCATCGGTTTTAATGTGGGCGGGTAACAAGTGCCGCTTATAGTCGAAAAAATATACTTCAGTCAAATGAATTTCAGATTTATTACCTATTATTATGATCAACTGGTATGAGTTCCATTTAACGTTCTATTAATTAACATTACATTTCAAATTGGCCTCTGTATTCGATATACATACATGTATTAAAACAAAATTACGTTGAACAACCTGCTTTAACATCTCGTTTGGATCATTATTATGTATTGTTACTTAGCACATGTTAAGAGTAAGAATTTGAAAGCCGTCTGTAGGTATACCTGGGAGTATACCGAACAGACGGGTCTGCTTCTAATACGTAACCAGTCAGTCGCAGATAGACCGTGTTTAGCACACCAGGTGCGAAAATTTGAACTTATAAATTCCATTTTTCATTTGATCGATTTTCATCTTTTCGAAAACAAAAGCCGACTGAGCACCGGGGCGGCTTGATTTCAAACAATAAAATGTCAAGGCCTGTCCATTGTGCAGTAACGATATCATGTCAAGGTGTTTCCCTATTACGTCCGTTGCGTCCGCTAGTAAATTATTATGCCTACACACATATTGCATTTCACGAAAAAACGTGTTTATACACGTATTTACTGGTATATATCAGTTACATTTAGTCACTATTCGGTCAATTACATGGCCGTTGGCGCTTCAAGCTATCGTCATTCAACGTGCGTCTCTTAGCATTGAAATAAATTACTCGTACGCTGGGTCAAGGGTACTGAAGTGACGTGTGATTACAATATTGAAAAATATACACCGTTAGAAGAAAGGTGAAGTTATTTCGGTCTTACACGAGTAAGCTATTTCATAATACATTCCTATAAGAGTGGATAGTCACTTTCCTGGCAAGCGTGTTGCATTCTAGACTTTAACCGATTGCCATTATTGATACAACTCCGTACTATCGAGTACCTACAACTGGGTATCGGTTACTCGGTACAACTTATACTCTGCCTATTTCTAGTTCCGAACATAGTTTTACTAAAAAATAATAATAATAAAATAAGCTACGAAGCTACGAAGATATATGAAAGCACTCGGAATTATGGGTCAAAGAGTTTTATGCGTATTTTTTTGCGGCTTTCATTCCGATTTCTTTTTTTAACACTGAAAACGCTTCATTTGCGTTAATACCTACTCTTATATCTTTTATAATCATAAAATAAAATTCAATTAAATACCTTCCCGAGAAATGAATTGAAAGCATGACCTATATACGATGCGGTGAGAAGTAGAACTTACTACCTATTCTGTTTTACGATTTCCAGGTACATAGATATTACATAGTATTTATAAATCCACTGAATTAATACTTACCGTCACGCTTATGTCTCATATGGGTAGGCAGAGACTATGGGTTTTCACCAGCTACATCTTTCACCTTTTCTATTTCCATAAAGTCGTCACACACTTACATAAAGAATATTTTAGTAATTACTTCGGTATGGTCTTAGTTTAGTAGGCAAACTAAAAAACCGATCGTTTTAATAATGTCGGAACGAAAGAGTTATACCAATACATATTTTTTAACAACTAAATAGCAGTAGGAAACAATCGATTAGGGTATTCTGTTCAGGGTGTAATTTACCTGTGACCTTCCGACCTTATAAGCGACCTTGAGATTATTGGAGGTCTCGAAGGAAAGAAAATAAATTTTATAATATTGTGGTTTTCATGTCACGTAAAAATGTGCATACGTACGTAATAGCCTGTATGGAATAACAATTACGAGTCGACTCGTGCTCGGCTTGGTTTTTACTTTAATTTTTTTAATATACAGATCTTGTTTTGAAAAACTTACGTTGCCTATGGAAGTGCGAAGTTAAAAGACCCCGCCTGCACGTTTTCCGAAAAATATAAAAAATACAAACATAATGTACTAGGAAGCCTCGCTCAAATTATCAGTTCTCATCAAGCTATATTGCAGCTGAAGTCTATTCTATGCCAAATTAATAAAAATCAATAAAGTTGCAAAAGAGTGAATGCAGTCACGTTGGCCGTAAAGTGTTTTGTTTAAGTATTTTCACAGGCGCAATAGATGATCTGTCTACTACCTTTTACGTCTCGTTGCTGGGCCTTCCGTTCCGTCGACGCGTCAATAATTGTTATCGAACAATAATACTCGGGACCGAATGCCTAACGTGTCCGTCGACATACAGAATTTGCCACAAGCGGTCACCTTTCCACGCAGCGACCGCGGTCTGTTAAAATATATGAATCTATATATACTAGTGGTCGCCTACTGGTCGAAATTCGACCATAATAAAAAATAATTCTTTGACATTTCTTTGGACTTTTTGT
>DWGJ01000429.1:0-30892 GCA_018246895.1 Aspitha aspitha aspitha
CACCGTGGGGTAGTTGCCCCATGAGTCCTGCCCGGGTAATGAGGATGTCCTCGAGGCCCGAAGTCCTCACGCGCGACTAGCGTCGCGACGTAAGATGAAGTTGTATCGTAAATTAGTAAAACAGATTGCATTCAGGAGATATTATTACAATACACAAAGAACACATTAAAATATACTTTATTTAACATAAATTTTCCCTACAGAATAACAAGTGAAACTTAATAATACATACATATATTGTAAACAATACAACTCTTCTATTTAATATTTTGTGAGCATTTTTCATAACGTGATGCTACGCGAAACGGTTAACACTTTATAAAAAAAAATTATGAAAAATTGTAATGGTTACGTTCAATTTCAGTAACTACAAAATATTAGTGGGCACAGTCGGAATGCTTTTTATTTCTTTCAACCGTGTGAAATCGCTTGATTATACTGAGGTGCCTAATGGCTTAATGCAATGTGATTCACGGAATTTTACACCATTTTGTTACAATATTTTGAGCACCGTCATTACTTACCAATATTTTTTATATCAGTAATCGCACACACGTCGAACGCGACTGAGGATTAGTGCTAATAAAAATATGACATAGGATATCGTTTTTTGGTACTTAGTATATAGTTGTATTATATTGGTATAACATATATTATTGAATAAAACTGTAGACGTAACTCAATATTACACCACTAGATATGTAGTTCCAATCAAATGCAGATATATGCTAGGCTGCTGGAAGAAATGACGTTAGAAATAAGCAGTACCATTGTACAAGTTTTCATATTCACATAATTTTTACGTTATCCTATGCTGTGTACATTAACTGTTAAATAAATAAATAAAATAAATCATGAAGGAACAATTTAATTAATACTATCGGCCGACACCGAGAGATGTACGAGTACCTACTAAAGGAATTTTACAAGCAAGTCAGATTTGTACTTCACTAGCCTAAGTACCCAACTATTACCAAAGGAGGTCGAAATTGAGAAATATCAGAACGCCAGTGTTTCTCAAGAATAATTTAAATTCAATAAAACTTTTATTTACATATTTTCTTATAGTTTTAATTTCAAATTTCCAACGTGGTTAAAAAATTAAAAAGTACGATCGAGCTATAGCTTACTGCTTTCACCATATATTAAAGAATTGTATGTTAATATATGAATTGTGGATGGGGATTAATAAACTTTTATGGACAGGTAAACAAATAAACAAGTAAACCCAGCATACATTTAAGCGATTGGTTCCTATTGTAAATTTGCGTTGCCAAGAGAGGCAGCCAATGCACGGCCAGATTTTACTAATATTGACATATTTTTATTTTATTTACAGAATCCGTGGAAGTGATAGGGTTTTAGGGTAACTAATTTAAGTACATTGAAATTATGATAAGCTTCTGTGTATCAGTAGAGTATTTAATGTGATGTATTTCAATCGCTTCGTAACTTAATTAATATAATATTTTTACTTATACGACAATTAAATATAAAAAATTGTGCCATTTCAATGGAAGCGATTTCCAGGTTAAGAAACGCTGGTTTGCGCACAGACGGTTCATGAGCGTAATTATATAGGTTCATTTCAATCTTTACACTCCACTACGCTCGTTGAGCATAAAAAGAATTAAGTCTATTTACAATGTGCTCGGGATCGTATAAAATGAAAGCTAAAGCTGGAGCGGTTCTGGCGATTGAGCGTACAATTTGAAGGAATGAAATTTCTTTACTTCGATTAATCGTTCACATTTATATAGTAACTTTGTAATGATACTGAACAACGGTTTTTATATTTGGTAAAGTTGTGGAACCTTACTTCATTTTTCAATTTTAACAATTATTCTTTGTGCATCGCTCCTTCTATTAAGAATATATCAGCTATTAGGAATCCCCCTAACTATACCTATGCATTTATATAGCACACTAGTCTACTGCAGTCGGTCTTCTTTCCATGGAAGTAGTATAAAGCGCTTACGCTCTAGTTCACAATAAAAATGATAATGAAATCATGTCTATTTTGTTAATGAATTATTAAAATATTGGTTTTATTTTATGACATTTTATTTAGTATTTCGTTAAATTAACCATCAACAAAACATCCAAGTAATTAATTTCCTGTACATTGAAAAAACATCTGTAACTAATATGGGTCTAAATACTGTTTGAAGTTCGTAACATAATTAAAACAGTCAGTTTACCTTATCCAAGTATTGCAGCGTCAAAATGTACGAAGTTTCCAAAAGTTATCTCTTAAGTTCAGCAATCTACCTCGTAGGTTGGGCGAATCTCTCTGCAAATGGCTCTCTAAGTAGCCTAAAGCATTCTCAGGATCACTATAACTCTCGAATGTTGTTATGAAAAGCCCTTTTGCATAATGAGAAGTAAAGGGTCGTATAAATATAGAACAGGAGACGTTATTTAAATGATATGACAAGGACAAAGTTGATGAAACGTCTATATGATGAACTTTATATTTACACAATATGAAGTTTCTGCGGGGCATAAAGGAAAAGTTTTTAAAATAATAAATATGTATACACAATGGACGTAATCTTTCACACATGGAAAACAATGATAAACTACACCCTTGTTGAACAAGAGTTGCTCCCACGTGTTCAGTCGTCTTCCTACACGATTATTCACTTCAGCTACAGCATAAACCGGGGACCGAAATTCGGAGGGTACGTTCATATACAAATTACATACGTTTATTAAGAAATAAGAACTTTACATGAAATTACAATAACACAAAAAAATATATGTATATATGGTAACATTTTTTCGTTGTCTTATTTTCTGCAATTCTGTTGGCTTCATTTCGAATGTGTAGTTGCAGCGAGAGCGCCTATAAAGGATATTACAAGCAAATGTTACAAAGTACAAAATTTAAAACGCAATCTTTGCGGAATCGCAAGATTAATGGCGGAAACGTTCAAGTGCTTGCGATGACAGTGCCAAAAATCCTAGTCTCGTATGTTAGCAAAAACCTTTCGCTGTGAATTTCCTTCATTACGTAGGGGAAATTAGCGGTAGTTTTAGTCACACTTGTAATCGGGAGGCCACATGCAAGTCATTATGCGGACGATCATTGAATTAATTGTTAGCCAGATAAACGGTAAAGCCTGGCGCAACTTGCACTGCATGTAAAAGTGTTCTTATAAATTTCCAGATACTGACAACAAAACTGAAATGCTTAGAATTATTAAGTGGAATTTGTCAATATGAAGTATTTTCCACCATACTGAAGACACTGATTTTATAATATAAAAGTTATATAACATAAAAATAACATGGTTCTTTTTGAAATGCAAAGCCCTTAAGTTTAACCACCTGAGTCGCAATGGTCTTAAGTTTAACCACCCAAACAAAAAATTGGCCATTATCTGAATTACGGAAATGCTCATAAACATTTGTTATATGCAATGCGTGGTCGGACAGGACATGATGGTGACAATTAAAAAAATATGATTGTGGGGATACATTATAAATATAATGCATATTTTCCTATTGTTCATTTTGTTGTTGTTTATGCTCATTGTCGTTGTTGTGAATTGAAATCGTTTGTTCCAATTATAACAGTTCGAAACCGAAGTTAAATTTGTTTTAGCTAAACCTAATTTTGTCTGTTTAACGTACTCGTATATCTGTGTAGTGTGCGCAAAGTTTTGAAGTAACTTGGGTATATTGAGTTTCTAGTGCCATGGAGTGTTTCAATACATATTCTAGGGATACCTATAGCCAGTAAGGCTCGTGAAGATATTTACTGTGTTATTAAAATTTTGCAACATCTGTGTAATGCATAGCGATAGCTTTTCTGGTACTGCTGATTGCACTCCGAAAAAGTTTTGAATAACCTTGAGCAGAATGATATTATCTTAGGAAATGTGCATATACATAATTATTATACATTCATTTAAGTTAATAATGAAAAACAATCAGATCAGCATATGCTTCTATATGAACCATGAAAAACTGAATACAAAATTGTTTTAATTTGAAAACCTAACCTGATAAATTCCGAAGATGCGATTTTATCGCTTAAAAGCGAAGTAGAAACCGTAAAAAAATTAATAGAGTCAGGCTTCCAAGGCAAAAAAGTTTTCAGTTAAAATAGTGAATGGATCGTGATTCACTAGCAAGTTTGCATATTTAAGTAAAGATAAGGGTTATTCCATTTCCCGGTATGAGCACGGCTGGCGGGTTGTCGAGATCGCCGGGTTACGCGGCAGCGGGTGGAAATCGAATTAGGTTGGGAGCGATGCTATCACCACTGTCTGTTGATAACAGACCCACTGCGCGATACCGCCCGTTCGTCCGTTGGGAATGTCTCCTTTTAACGACTGAAATGAGTTTTTATGTGCCCTAACTAATTGAATGACTATTTTAGTTTTGCTCGGCTTTAAAGAATTCCTAATAAAGTTTTGCCTAATAACAGAAGGTAATTAAACGTCGAAACTACGGTGTGGGCAAATTCTTGTCTTTACTTATACATAGATAAAATGTCATCTTTTAAACAATAGTCCGTGCGTACTGCTGTTGTCCCTTCTAGTTAATTCATTAAATTCTTAATAGCGCAATTTTCATGAAAATTGTTGTTGCATTGCATTGAATAATTGTTTTAATCTAATTAATACGTTGCTTTTACATAACTTTATATAATGTCTTGTTTTCGTAATTCCCAAAGATTTTTCGTCCTTTTAGCTGCCTGCGATACATACCCCTTCTACTACTTTGTTTACGTTTATGTTATTAATTTAGTAATTAACATTTAATTAAAAGAAGTGCACCAATTTCTTTATGAAAAAGAAATATCGTATCACGTTTTGTTGTTCTTTTATCAACGGCGGTTAGGTGCTTCAATCGGTTCCAAAATGTCCAATAAACAACTATTCTTTCAAGGATACTCTAGGCGAAGTACGCTGCAGACAGCTAGTGTCGAATTAGGTCGAGCGCGATCCTATCTCTCTTGCACCGACTTGATAGCTTCTGTAATATACTGAACGCTTACCGTTCTCGATCACGATGGCTTCCCTAAAGCCTTTATGGGGGAACTACCTTGTTACGTCTCGTCGACCATTAAACAGTAATGATTACCTTATTGTTCCTCTGCTTGAGTGAGTACTTTGACGTACGTTAAATACTAGTCTGTTACCAGTGCATTATGAACGCTGACTTGATTATCGTGAAGATTATTATTTGTTAATTTAGCCTTCTATATGTCCCAGCAGTTCATAAGTGGGCATTTAAATCATGTAGCAGTAAAGAGACTGATAAGTAATAATAGTATTCAGAGTGTATTATTTTTAATAGGATTCCTTACTTCAGGTGAACATCAGCGTTTAAGCACTATTACACAATAACTTCGAGTTGATGACGAGCTTTAAATATTTATATGTATGTATATAATATCGCATTACGTAATCAGAGGTTGAATTTAAAATATTAAATACATAGATAAATAAGTCATTCTTATATTTGTTAAATTTGCTTACATATTGTCTGTACTGTGAAGCAGAAAGTTTATAGCACATCTTACTGGATGAATAGTTTACTGTAGATAAATTGTTTTATTTTCAGTAGTTATTACCTAACGACTTCTCATTTTCTGCTATAAAAGCCCACTTATCCGAGTCATAAATGGGGCTAATGATTGTTGTAATTGCTGCATATTTTGTACCTTGTATTAACTTATTACTCTTATATTCGTTGATATATCTTTAAGTAAATACAAATACGTATGTCACATTTAGTATTACTGACGATACATTCACATTTAGTATATTGGTAATATTATTGATAGGCAAACTAAGAGACAAAATGCTATATTATATGATGGTAGATTTTTTATAACTGAATTTACATAAATCATCATTTTAAGTGGTAGCAATAATGCATTGCTATAAAATGTTCTAATTGTAAAGAAATCAAAATCCATGCAGTCTATATAATAACTACGTTTCTTTTATATAAATTAACGACAATGTTTTGTAAAAACTGAATATATTTTTGTTATAATGAGACAGGTCGATCACTTTACACTAAGTTTAAAATAACTTTGTCTTATCATTAAATATATCACATATACCATAAACTAATGAGGTCGCATGATGAATATGAAGATAGGATCTTTACTCTGCTCGCTGTAACCATTCTAAATCTGTGCATAACAAAGATTTCTTTGGCAATAATTAGGAAACAATCGAACGTTAAATACTCGTAATAGACACAATTCTCCAGTGAGATGCGAATCAAGCTTAATACTTTGAACCTTGGCACAAACAGTGTTTCTTTGATTGTAGCAAGAATAAACGTTATGTCGCGGTGCCGTTGAGGAAAACTACCGAGTATTTGGGCCGTGGACTATTTGGCTTCCTTTTATAGCCACTTTTGCTTATTAATTTACAACAGCAAATGGCTTTGATACACATTTTGTTAGCGAATAATCCTATTGTTAGTTTTACGTGGAGTTACTATAGGATATATTTTTTTATGCATGTTTGTAAAGAATATAATAAAGGCTCATACTCACCTGAAGTAGATATGAAAGATAATACAATCAGAATATAGTTCTATGCAGTCACAAAACTGCAGTACAGTTGGACACTCGGTTTAGTTGTATGTCCTACAAGTTTTTGTTCGTACAAGGCGTGAGGTTAACGACCGCAACATTTTAGTGCATGTCTCATTTTCACATGAATGCGGGCACTTCCTATGTTTATCATAGTAGGTCACTTTACGTTCAGGCATAGATGCATACCTACTTGTGTCCATTAAAAGTTTTACACCCACACTGAACTTTGTTGCAAGTACGAGTATTGAAGCTTATTCATTTTCTTGTTACTAGAACGAACATTCCGACTTCATGCTTAGATTAAACAAGAAAGCGAAAAGTGCATCATTTACTCTTTATACGTGATTTTACAAAAACAAACTTTCGATTCGGTTGGTTAGGCTTTGATGTATAGAAACCATTTAATACAAAAAATAAGATGTAGGTAAATATATCAGTGACTATATCGAGGTTTTTTTACTTGACTTTGATAAGTAAGGATACTATTTACTTAGTTACTTAAAACCAAAAGATATTTTCTGAACGTATTTATATGTTTCAACGGAAGCAACGGGTTGATTTTTTCATGATGCATTTCTTTATTTTACGTCCGGTCCGTCTGAGTTTAGATTACCATTTTATTTATTAATTGATTGCATTGAATAAGATATCACGTAGCGAATGTTACAGAACTCTCGTTTTCTTTATAGCCACCCGAATGCTAGTGCCGAGCGTTATCGTTGCAGATAACTTTGTGTCCGTGCTCGTGTGCATCCATTAAAAGTTTGACTCCCATTTCCCGTTACGTTACACCACTCGCTGCGAATCGGTGGAACTTTTACTAACCATCGTTGTCTTCTGATTACAGTTGGAAACTTCTATGGGTTGATTATTTTGTATTTTACGATTCTTGTTTTATTAACAATCTTCGTGCTTATCAAACAATGCAATGTCTTTTAACAAGTATATGCAAACAATCGTGAATATGCTGTAGTTTATCTATTTGTACTACACAACTGCGCATTCAGCCTTGGCGTGTGTCCATGGCAAGCAAGAAACAGGGAATTCTAGTCTGGCTTTGAATGTACGATGTTATTATTTTGACTTTGGTATTCTTCCATACGAAATTCTCATGTAACATAAACTTTCTTTCTCGTTCAATTTATATTTAAAGAAACATTTAAAACGTTTTCATAATAAACAACTACGGCAGATTATTAAATAATCACTCAGAATATAGTGCTGAGTGAATTTCAAGCAATAGTAGAAAACCATTTTAATTACTTCCTAGTTTTATCGTTGTAGGTCACAGGTTCGGGCGTGCTTGAGGGCATCAATTAAAAGTTCACTAACTCTTAACGACTGTAGGTCACCTGGCACCAACTATTGTTTTCTAACTACGGACTCGGAGTGCCACGAAACGAAATTAAACATGACGACCAAAATTATTTATTAATCATAAGTATGATTGGTCGTCATAACTATTTAGTTATAAAGTAATGTGCCTACTATGTGAACTCCAAAGAATAGAATCATTAGTAATATTAGTCCAGTTAGTATAATACAAGTACAGTAAGGATCATTAGTATGTGTCTTATCTTAAGTCGATTGCAGAAGCGTAGATTGCCTCTGATATTTGCGATGGTCACATCTAGGACACACTTGGACCCGCATAGAAAACCCTTCAAATTGAACGACAAATGGTTTCAAAAACAACAATTGCGTCACGGTAGAAATAAAAGGGTCTAACGAGTACATTTCCTTGGGCGGACGGTATGATCTACCGATTTCATAAAAATAAATGACATTTATGCCTACATATATTTTACTAATGATATCATTAACATTCGGACAGCGATAAAACACTCTATTCACATCTTTATTTTCGTTCCGTCGCTAAATTATTTAAACGTTAAATATCCGTAACAAAAGCGGATATTATACGTTTATTGTGCTTTTGGTCCCGGCTGTTCTTTAAAAAACATAATATTTAATTTTGCTATTTCGATAAAGATGCTAATTCGATAATAAAAAAAAGGTACAATGCCTATTAGATAATGTCAAACTTAAATTAGTTTGTAAAAAAATTAAACGATAAAAATAACCTCTTAAAAGTGCCTGATCGATTGTGTTAACGTAGCGTGTAAATTTTAATTTTTTTTTCCATTTTAAATTAAATGTGGGCCTGACTTTAAACATTATTTCATTGACATGTTATGACGATTTCTAACTTAAAATAACTAAAGCATCTAAACATTTTTTTTATATAGACAAGGCACACAAAAAAAACTAAGTACATTACATAATATAGTGCTTACTAAGCTTGTCTGATCTGCATGGAAACTGCGTCATAATCAGAGGAGCACTTCGTGGCACTATGAATTAATAGAGACCTCATTAACCCACATAAGCCGCCGCCTCTTCTAAGATCACTAACATTAACTATTGAGTGAATTACTATGTTGTTATGTTGTTTGTACTTTAATTGTATTGTTTGTATAATGGTAAATACATGCCAGCTGTCTTATGTTAATTATATTTGCTTCTACTTATATGTTATTATCATTAAGAGTCTAATTTAATTAAATTGAACGAAGTTTTACTACTTTACAAGTCAACCTTATAGTAAGTTCCAAGACACGTTTCTCTCGAAATACGAGTAGATACAGTTTGTTTCGAGTACTAACCGTACTTAACCTGATTCCAAAATCAGACATAGTTGCTTTGTGTTCAGACTTGAAGCTCTATGATCAAATACGTGTAACACGAGATAAGAGATCGAAGTATTTTCAATATAGTACATACTTGTTTAGACTTGACTTGGTTTCGTGCAATACAAGCTTTAATGTATAAGCCGCTTTAACTGCAAGCAAATGGGACTATTAAGAATTTAATGTACGCTGCGTGCATCTACAGTTTTCCGTTGCCTCCTTGACGACATTAGTTGTTTTGCAGATTGGTTAGTTGCGCCATCTGTTAAGCTAATCGACTAGATCCTTTGATTAAAAATACGCGGCCTCTCCTTTGCATCTACATAGTTTTATATTACAACGATTTCTTCCATAGTCGTGTTATGAATGTTTTGGCGAACACGCATTACAAAAATTTCATTGGTTTCTTACAACTTGAAATGAAAAATATTGTAAAGAGCAACTATGTAAAATTGTTCGTGGCTTTAAAATTGTTATTTCAAAAGAGGTGATGTTACAAAGAAACATTTGCAAATTACGTGGTTTGACGTAAAATCGGATAATTCTGCCCTATGGATATTGAATATGATTGGTTTATAGGTATGGGACTGACTTGGGTGGTTTTGCGTATATGTATAGCTCCTGCGTATAAACAAGTGACCCGTTACTCTGACAAAAATGTGGTCATTTTTCTTTTGAATATTGACATCTTTGTAACACCTTGAATATGATTTATTACATCGCATGTCTCGATTTGTATATTTTATCAGCATTATTGTGTTATATTCACAAAACAAATGCAAAGACATTAACTAAACTCTCCGTTTCAATAAATCACCTCAGCGTTCTAGGTCATCAAGGAATAGATTTTGTATGTCACATGTCGCATGAACGTCTGGTCTACTCGAAGGTATTTCATATTTGCGTCATTAAAATATAATAAACGTTACTAATATCAGTTAGTTACACAGTATTTATTATTACAATCTGGTTTTAAAAACATTTAACTAAAACATTTCCATAGCTTGTTAAAGGACACGTGTATGTATTTTGGGCGCATTTTATAGGATAAAAAGGTCATGTCAGACTTGCGCATCTCTTCCAATTAACAAAAAAATTACGTAAAGTTGCTTGTTTATGAAGTATTATTGTCCACATAATGTATCTTTGTACATAATACTTACGTATTTAGTGCAGAGTGATCAGTTTCAAATTAAATCCACTGAACTTTATATTAAGTCTGCAGCTTAGTTATATTATATTACGCTTCTAGTATCGTAAAAAGTTAGTTTATTAGGGGAATAATAAATCCAATTCATTAATTATTAACTTAAAGATAAACTGTTTAGAATTATTTACAGAAGTACTCGACTATTTGTTAGAACGGTTAAACAACGCTACTGTGAAACCGTTGTAGGTAGCGGGGACGTTGTAGCTAGTGGTTTTAGTACTAAAAAGTAGCAACACGAATTCCTTTCTTTGGGAGGCATGTAGTCACCGGCGGGAAGTTCATGTATTGTACGGGAAGCACCACATGGAGTCTAGAATTCGTTCAAACATACGTTACGTAAACAACTCATATTTTGCATTACATAATGTTTATTTACTTGCAATATGAAATCGAGACCTCAATTATTTTTATATGTATATTCGTTTAAAGTTACATATTGACTATCGAAATAAGAAACATAAGACTATAATTTACTCGTAGATAAAAATCTACTATTCTTTACTCAATACCGCTACTTGTAACCTGTGTGTCGGTAGTAACAACTAGCTCTGTAATTAGTACACATTTGTATGCAGCGACGATCGAACGTTTTGTACTTAGCTGAGCTTCTGGCTTGTATTATAATTATAGTGCTCGCCTTCTCTGTTACGTGAACGCCGTAAAGTGCATAAGTTACTGCCACTTATGACTTATGAGTACCAAGCTCGTGGTAGCTGGTACAATGCGCCGTCTATCATAATTTTTACTCATTGTTCCCCTCGATGATACCGGATTCTCGATATGCATAAATTGGCGGCAATTTTCATAATTTACTGGACACCAACCAATTAAGTGGCATCATGTTGCGAGAACCGGTACTAATTGAGTCACTTTATAAAACGTTAACCTGTAATAACCTGTTGTCGCCTGAATTAATTTGCTCATAAACTCAGAATTCGACTTTCAATACAATGTCATCGGAGAACTTAAAATAGCTTAATTAGAAGAACTAATATAGGCATAATAAATTTTCGACTTCGATTCATAAGCAGGTTCATATAATTGTTACAGAATGGTAGAGTAGTTTTCTATTCAATACTTTAACAAACAGCCACGATCAATCATGTGATTCTGACTTAAGAAGGTAATTAATGGTGTACACTTATTGAATTTTGTAAGCTTAGAGAATGTGGGACCTTGGAAACCATGTAAGTAAGATCAATATATGTAGGTGTACATTTGACATAACGTGGTAAAATTCATTTAACCTGTATACTGTACTGTATTGTTTTACTTTTTAAACAACTATTAATATCTATGTTGAATAACAATACAATACTGACTTGTATAAAAGTAAAATTCCAATTAAATCCGACTACAAGCAAGCTTTGAAAAATTGAATTAATTCCCGAAACCAGGAATGTATCGCAAGGAAAATCCTCGCTAGCTCCGAACCGTCAATAAATAAAAACTGTTTTTAATAAAAGCGCTGCCCCAACTAGCGCTCTATCGCATATTGCATTGGTACCTACGTACAAATTTGCTAATATGCCTGAACTCGCGCGATAAAGTCTTAAATCGCACAAGTTATTTTACTGCCGGAATAATTCTTCGGATTTTTGACAGCGCAATCGAAGTTTGCCGGTAGGCTCCTGCTTTAATTAAGAGCCGCTACAACTCCCGCTTCGTATTAGTGCACCGAAGAATTGTCAGTTACTTTCCTCTACGATTCGCAAACTTCGATAGGCGCATGTATTTTTTAGCGCAAGTCGCTTTCTCGTGTTGTTTTAATTGAAACGGAATAATTTA
The DNA here is from genome assembly GCA_018246895.1 of Aspitha aspitha aspitha. Taxonomy (NCBI): domain Eukaryota; kingdom Metazoa; phylum Arthropoda; class Insecta; order Lepidoptera; family Hesperiidae; genus Aspitha; species Aspitha aspitha. The sequence continues at coordinate 12,263 of DWGJ01000429.1, forward strand.
TTTTTAGTTTAGGATTTATTATAGCTTTAGGAGATTTTATGAAAACTTAGTTTTTTTTACAGGTTAGTCGCAGTCAAACGCAAGCCTATTTTACAATAAAAAAATATGTAATCTTTTTTCATTGTAACTCTAATATACTATGAATATAGGTATATTATATGAGGATAGAAGCAGATTGATTACAAATTTTTATTTAATGCTTATTACAGCGCAAAAATACATGAGTGACACTTTCACATGACTGCCTCGACAAAGTAACCTGTTTCGATGCGAACCAAACAGAAACGCCGCGTCATAGTCGTTCAGTGCGACGTGGCCTTTACCCACTAATTTAAACAAACTTATAATTGTTCGTAGTTCTTACAATACAGTAAATAACATTTTTAATTTACAATAAGTACTGTAGTATTGCCAGGGCATACATCCGACATTGCCAAAAGTTTCTAACTTGTCACTACGAAATTTTTAGGCTTTTATTTTGTGCAATGTATCTTTTATGTTATTTATTTTGGAACGTTCAGTCCTTAGGATCAGATTGGAACGTAAACTAACGATGTTAGCTATTTCCACGTTGACGCCAACGATCTCGGCTATTTCCAGCTGAACAGCGCTGCTAACGTGCCGTGCAAGCTGGTTCCCTGCATACACTCACTGACACGCGTAGTGAAGACTAATGTAGTGTGTTACATACAGACCATGTACAGTAAAATGTGTAAGCACAACTAGTCTATATTGTTATTATCGTTTCCATAATCGCTTGACACTTGCTGCGCGCTCTTTCTCTTACGAAAACACTGACTAAAATTTAGCGCAATGCATATTAAACTGAATTTCAGTGTAGACAAAATAGTTCTCAAGAAAGCAAATCTTTGCTATGTGGATCAAATTGTCGCCTCAAGACCAATGACACTATCAACGGAACTCAGAAGACGATCGTTCGAGTTTCGCTAGGAAGCTTTGTCAGCTGCTGTAGCTATAAATTGGAATAATATATTGTTTGTTGTTTGCAAAATACTGATCAATGAATCTTATAGTAGGAAACAATAGTATGAGAGGGTAGGGTGCGTGAGGTCGGTACATTTACAGTTGGAAACATTTCATGTGTTTCGGAAGACAATTCCACGTTGCCGATTGCAAAGTTTGTTGCAATCATTGGGATGAGTAAGTCGCTAGAAGCCGCATTGTAACCTCCCTCTTCCCTATGAGAGTAAACCATACCCAGCATTTGGAAGCTAATGAGTTGTAGCCAGCCCATAAACTTTTACTCAATATTCATCTGTGTCGCTTAAATTTAGTTTCAGTTAAGTTATCGTTAAATATATCAACTAATCCAACGCTGACATTATTGAATATTGTCGGCGTACTTTCTAAATTAAGTTCTTGGCATCAATAAATTATTTCACAGTCATATATAGTCAGCTATAATGTAATAATGTAGAAAGTGAGATTGAGAAAAGTTGTTAGCCAAGTTAGAAATTATAGTCAGTGGAAAATGCAAGATTGAGTTAAACTAATGTACCTTCGGCTATACTTTTAAATAATCAGCAAGTTTATTATATAGTTTATTTGAGCAAACTTATTAGATAATAAAAGCTTTTAAACTTTTTTCGAAACGTACCCGCTTTCACAAGAGACTTTAAGGCAAGATCTAAATTATAAAGTGTTATACAAGTTACCTACGAGTATTGAGAGTATAAAAATACTACTACTTTAATATTTGTCAGCTGTTTAAACCCATCTTAGTATCTTTGGTGGGGACCTAGAGATAAATTTTATAATGGCTGATGCCAAACAGCTTTGTAGTTTCAAAACTTATTGTGAAAGCTATGACTATAAAGACATCTGTAACAAGCGAATCCTTTGACTGAATTGAAGACGAAGCAAACTTCACAAGTAACTGTAACCACAAGCATATATTAAACTAGTCTGTCGGCTAACTCCTTATTTAGTAGGCAAGTACTAAGTTTTAGAAGTTAATGAGACTTTGTAGAATGACAGAGTCCGGGGGCTTAGGTTCCTAATTGGTTAGAACTTTACATTCTATTTAATTACGTCGTTTAAATGATTTTTCAGTGCGAGCGGGTTACAGATGTCGCACTATACGCTAATAAAATATATGGACATAAAAACTGGCTGAACAAAAATATTGCTCAAACTGGGTATGTAGGTTGGTAGTTATAATGGATATTTTAGCTAATTAACCACAATGTGCTACGCTCAGTAATCCTAATAGGAAATCCTGGGACGAGAACGGTCCTGTAGAAACTACGTTATAAATATAAGTATTCCCAACCAATTGCTGTATCTGACAACTTTCTCATAAGTTCTGCAGTATAAATAATCATAAATACGCTAATCGATGGCTATCAAAATACCGTCTGGTTTCAAACACGGCAAATTATTGATTTTATAAAAATCCGTTGAAGACTAAAATTTCTAGTTTACTGGTAATGTGTATACATATAACAACTTGATAAGGTTATTATCATTAAAAATTTGTGACTTGTATTATAATGTATATTATATGTACAAACTGAAAATGTATATAATATAGGTACTGTGTTCACACAAGTGAGTATAAAGTAAACTTAGGCGCCCATCGTTTGACTTTGTGAACTAATTGGGGAACAGGCGTCGAAATTAGACCAGTTCGGGGCTTTGTTGCTAATCTCGTGGACCAATTCTAGACGAAATTAAGGGCAATCCTTTGGTCCATTCTCTCATATTAAATATTTTTCAATAAGTACCTAAATATGAGATTAGCTACACATATGTATGTAGAAATGAACAATTATTTGTATGCTTGAAATTAAAGTGTATAAATTAAACGCGTTAATTTTAATGTGGCTATGAGTAAAATTCTCAGGCAGCTAGTTCTCAACATTCGCACTAATAACAATTTACAACACCGGCTAATATCGTCCCTCAACGTGTGCGAAGTAACGCCCGCATTTGAAACAGTAGCTATAAGAAACATCACTTGATTAGGTTCATTAAGATAACTAAGGCCTTCAACACATCTTAATACGAAGCCGATTGACAGGATGGGATCGGATAAACAAGATTCTGTACATGCTGCTACCTATCTAAACGTGTTTCATTATTTCAGTCTTATCTAATAAGCTTTTATGAATGTGACTAGATAGATATGTACAATGTAGATTATATTCCGATTTGATGCAGAATCGTTATCAATGATAACATATTGTTATTAAAATTGAATCTTAGATTGGATTATCGTGACACGAAAGTATTTTTGGTTTTACGAATACGCTACCAAGTATTATAAAATAATGTGAAATGTCTGACGTCTCTCGTCTGACTATTCTTCATTTACCGCTTTGCACTGTTCAAGTCAACAAATAAGTCCTCTGATTAAAAGTAGATAAGCAACTATAGAGGCATTACGTGGCTAAAAGTGGAGGAATAAATACAGTATGTCTATTTATGTATACAGTATGTAAATACCTATGTCTATTTGTCGTAGTTTAGGAAAATTATTAAAATTAAATTTTGCGATATTTAGATACTGTGGCTTAAAATAATATCATGATCGCATAAAACACAGTTTTTTGCCGATTCACATAGTCGGTTGTCGTAAACGCTTATAAAAACGTACCCGATTAAATAGCTCGTCTTGAAATATTTAAAAAAAACATCAGATCTGTCACTACGACAACACACGTTTTTTTCTAATATGCAATTTATTTTCTTTGATCCATGTTTCTGTTCAACAGCGTGAATTTTAACATCCCGCAAGTGGGTGATATCAATGATGCAATATTCACTTTTGCACGATCACGAAGGCTCGGCTTCAGGAACCACGTACATGTAATATTATTGATTACAGGGTGCGGCGGTCCAGCCTTATTTGAATTGCCAATGAGCTCGTTAGAATCGGCTCGGGCGTCCACGGACAACACGGGCCAGCGATAAAAACTTCATTCCTTTTCAGCTGATTGTGCACGTTACGTTCCGGTGGAATTACAGTAATCGCTCTCTTTCTGTAAGCGATTTGTAAACTCAACCATTGCGTCCCACCGATTTATAGGGGCTCGCGCCGTATAATCACGCCAATTTTATCCGGAATAGAAACATTTACATTTACATTGTCTTCTGACAAAATTTTCCTTAGAAATGAAAAAAAAGAGATATTTTAGTCATATTTTAATGAGAAAAATACATTATTCCATTATCGCAAAGAGAAAGACAATAATTTTGAACACTGCGGGATTTTCACTTCAGTTACAAGGTATCCAAATTGATTGCGACGACCTTACGAGGGCCGTAAAGTATTATTATTTCATTCAAATGCTGTTCTGAGCTTATTTGAAAGGGAAAGGATTTGAACAGTATAATATTATGTATGTTTGTATGCATTACTTTAAAAACGCAACGGCAGCTAATAAGTATAGGTATAACCAAATTTAAGTTTTTTAATGGTTTCCAATTGTTCGATAATAAATAGAGAGGTGGAAATAATAAGAGTTAAGTTCTACAACTCTTTTTCCTTGTTTAACGTGTATATTACGTACCTATATTTACTGTAAGATTCCATAAACATTAAAATAAACCAAAAATTGACTTTCATAATTTCTTTCAGGCCTCCTTTACTCGATAGGTATGTACCAAACTGTACAGTTTACATTTATACTTATACATAATATACGCTTTCAAGAGAACTGAAGGGCCCGAATATCGTTTCGCTATCGGAAGTGTGTGAAAACGTAGCAGCGATCTTATCTTGCTCTTGCTGACAGCGAGTTGACTACATTTGACGATCAATGCTATTCCATCTACGGACAGGTAGAAAAGTCGAAAAGATTTTACACAAAAGTAGTCACATCGTTTTTGATATTTGTACAGGTACACAGAAGTACCTCTCTGTTAAGACAGAGACCATACAATAATCGCGACTCCGGCTTCGATAATTAATTGGGTTATCTGAAAAAGTTTCGATCTCTCAAAATCAGGCAAGGACCTGCGGAATGTCACTGAAACACTCATTTGTATTCCAGTAGCGATGCCCGTTTTTACAGCAATTTTCCTCGCATCCAATACACAGTCGTATAATCGGGAGCGTTATGGATAGAATCAATAATACTTTGTAATTGCTTCAGATCTGACTTGGAAATTAAGCCGGGTGACTGGATCGTGATAAACGGAGATAACCGCAGATGCGGTCTCGTTACCGACTCTATCTCGCCGTCAACACCGATAACGAACCTATACATAAGTATTACTACCATACAAATAACATAATTAGCCGATAATCATTCTATTACATTATCTCAGTCCTCACTTCAGACGATAGTACGATAGCCATGTTAATTGCTGGGATTGAATGTGAAGTAAAGTTGTGGAAATTATTATAATTATGCTTTGCATACCTATTGACCATTATTGAGAGTTATTTTTGTATACGATCTATCAGAAAAGAGTATGATAAACAGAAACGGTGCGATGCCGAACAGATTCATCCACTTCTTGTGTATTTTACTTGTCTTGCTTTCAATATAATGTAGCAATATTTGAAGTCATGATATTCGCAAGTACCGGATCAATAAATCAGCATATTGGGTAAATACGTTATAGCTGCATTCAAGTACACTTATAGAAATAACTTATAAAATCATGTATTAAAATTGTTCATGTTTTGGAGTTGATCCATATAAGACCTCCGGGCTAGTAAATTGAAATGGCTATTCGATTTATATCTAGATTTCGCGATCCGGCATTACGGTCAGCTTCACGTACGTGATGTGAAATTTAAATCGTCGCCACAAATTAAAATAATTCTCTTGAAACCATGCCACCAGTTGCAACGAAAACATATTATTTTATTACAAGTACTGTTTATAAATAACAAACAGAACGTTTTCCGATTGAAATCACATAAAGATTTTATAGGTACAATTACACATAGGTGTGAATTAATCGTCGTAGTTTTTGAGCTTTGTAATTGAATGCAAAATCAAAATATTATTTTAGTCTATTATTACCACATATAGATGTAGTTATAGTTGCTGTTACTGTGTATCAAATATTTAAAAATCTGCCAAGCATATTATGTGAACAAAAGTTTGTTATGTAATGAAAACAACGATTAAACGATATATGGGAATGAATAAAATTTGTCAAAAACTCGTTTCCACATGCCATATTATAGAACAAAATGTTTGAAACAGATTAGAGCGGACTGATATTGTAACACGTGCGCTCATTATCGGACTAAAGGCATACTGAAACATGGCAAATATTTTTCTCTCATTTTAAAAGAGTGCCGGGTGTTTTTTTCCACTCTTATTTTTTTCCAGTCTATCATAGCCCGAGAGGTGCGCAAAGCCTTTGAACGATAACTATAAAAATATACCTTGCATATTAAGTTTATGTACTCGTATGACTTATCTTCAATAAGACAATGTGAAATTGAATTCGCGTTTCTAAGGAGGCAATTTCTGTTGTAAATTAATACTTTTGGCACTGAAGTATTATCCTTAAGGTGAGGTGGACAGATCACACGGAAATACGACCTAATTAATACAGTTAGTTCTCTTTGAGTTTGAAAACATCAAGGTTTAAGTTAAAATTCCAGTTCAATTTCAGCATGTATACAGATACTTCATTATTATGGCCTTTAATCCTTATCCTATCCCTGGATTATAAAAATACGACCGCACTTTTGGAACACCTTGTAGCTAAGTAGTTTTTCGTTGCTTAAATATTTCACCCTTGTAAGTACGAAGGGCTCTTATGTTACTAATGCATTAGCGCGTAGAATTTATTCTCCGAATCTGTAGTATGATCGCTGCGTGAGTCGACTGCTTTTAAATAGTACACATGCTACATACGTTTTTATAATATGTATATTGTCATTTATTTAGTTTACATTCCATTTTTAGAATAAGGATTTCGTGAATTTAATATCTCCAACTTCTTTCTTAATCATTCTTTTATGAGAGGTTACCATTGTCCAATGGAAAAGGGTTGAAAACTAAAACTAGTACATAGATTGGTAACTAAATCATAGGCAGTGTCACTAATAGGTATTGCTGAGTCAGTCATTGTGCATTTGATTCCCATTCGTCACATAAACATGTAAAAGATCAATTTATTATTCTTGTATCAATTTAAAAATGTATGTACGTAGGTATGTAGTTTATAAGATAGCTTTTCACCACAGTGCAGTTTCGGCCTGTTTTGAGATCATTTTGTTCTGTGTGACATTATTTTTATATACTATACGTTCTAATCACCAAATATCCTATGTGTGTATATAATATACTAATATACAATTATGTTTTATAGATATATAAGACTTCAAGTCTTACAGAGAGTTTAAACGGTCTTTGTAAGGTTCAGATAAAAGTATAGTAGATGCTTCGTACAAACACTTATAAACGCTAGTTTGAGAGTTATATAAAAAGCTAATTACCTACTCTGCGGTTGCGGTCCGTACAGCCAGCGGTTGCTGCCCGATGCCCTAAAAGTCTGCTTCAGAATTTAAAGTACGTACATTTTCGTCGTTTTTTTTTAATTCGAAACAAAAAGTATCTGTAAAACAAATGGTTTTACACAATTACAATTAGTCTAAACTACAGAATTAACTGTCTAGTAGTTGAGAAATGTGTAGGTAGGAAGATATTTGCAAGCACTTTAAGGTGCAACATAATATGATAATAAAAATTAGACTGTATTAATAAAGGAATACGTATATAATATCTCGAGTTTAAAATTCATATTTACCTAATCAAACTTCAGTTTAAGTTGAAAATGTTTCCCGTCATATAGAACAACGGAGGAGCTAGTTTAAAAGTCATATCCAGCTAATTACCCCGCGGTTTTCGCTTGGCGAGCAAGGAACTTAGTAGATAAATAATAGTAGATATATAATAATAATATGTATAAAGTTTGTTACTGATTATTAGTCATTATCATTACGTTTTTACTTTACATTATTTTGTGTTTTTTTTACAAAAAGCCCATTTATAAATAAGACAAATAACGAAAGCGAATTCCTATGAATCATTATTATCATTGGCTATATCTACATTATATTATACATAGACTGAAAATACGTGTAAACATTAAGATGAGTAGATAATCAATATGAGAGGTACTATTTAGGGAACAAATTTGTAAGGTGAAATAAATAGACAGAAAACGGAAAGAACCAAAGATATTGTGTGGGTCATGTTGTTGAATTTGTATTAGAATTTGTAGGCCTTCTGAATATGAGGTCGATTAGAATCTGGGATATTCAGAAATAATTTAAGAACATTCATATACGTACTTTAAAAGTATGAAGACTGTAAAATGTTCAATGGCAAATTATTACAGCGTAGTAAGAGGTACACAGTAATTAACGTCAATCCAAAAGATTTCAAGTATTCGTCGCCGACTGTGTAACTATTAATAGTCCCAGTTGAAACATTACTAGGATTGTAAGCATTAGGTATAATTATATACCTAATGTGATGCTAATAAATTTAGGGTTATCAGAATTTGGCAAATATTAAGCTCCGTATTCATTTTGCTGATAGGTACTACATTACACTGATTTGAAATAAACTTCAGAAACTTTAAAACCATATAACCTGTAAAACAAAACGGCTGCGTAATATACGTTGCAAATTGAAAGCCTCGTAAAAAATATCGAACCGTGCTTTGGTTTAACTCACATCGCTTGTTGATTGTAGCTATATACCTACAATTTGTACACCGATTTTGATGGTTGCGTAGCTCGTCAAAGGTGTAGGATTTGATACCCGTTTTAAATTTGGAGCGATCATTTATACAGAATTGTTCAATCAACGTTCAATCATTTTAATTGAAATTAGATGCGCCCACAGGCTACCGTACGCCATCCGGCCGTAGTACACGCATTTTTAAGTTGAATAAAGCGTGTTGCTTAATTAATTCTGCTATATTCAAGAACGCATTTCAGCTACAGTACCAGGGAAAAACAAACATATGTTTATAAAAAAACCTACTGATCTTATTTTTTTTACATAAAATTTGAATACGCTGAGTTAACATTATGTTATTGCAATAGATTCAATTCGAAAGCAGTTAGAGGCGAGACACAGTGTTCAGAAATAACTAAGAAACTGCGTCATGACAAAGGTCTAGAATAGTAAGATTTCGATGTTTTAAAAACCTAATTTCTCTTTTTGGACTGAGATTTAATTTTATCTTAATAGAGACCCTCACTTAATAAAGGGTCATTTAAAATGCAAACTAAGAGTTCCAATATCAGATGCGGTATCAATATAATAATGGCAAATGGTGCCGCGAGCGCGAGGCTTATTTTAATAAAGTATTCTTGTGGAACAGCGCCGTAGTCGAACGAATGATGAATCGTCAGTCAAAACTTTGCAATTTACTATTCATTCCTTTGTTTACATAGCGAAATAAATTAAGTGAAATGTAGGTAAGTATTCGCAGCGGAAAGTTGGATAACTATGGCGCTGCTTCGTAACTATAAGTATAGTCCAATTTGTTACGAGTTCAGGTTAGTTAGAAGATTGAGTTCGTCTCATTATCTCTTAAGTGGGAAGAATTACAAGCGCAATTCATAAATTTAAATTAACCATAAATGACATAGTCAAATCCTATAGACTTCACATATTTTGGAATGTTATAAAAGAAATACGTTTGTTTATTGGGTATATTTATTTTGTATTTTTTTATTTTATCGCTTTTGTACCTACAGTATAAATTAATGTATATTAGTATTATGCAGAACATAAGTAAAAAATAATAACAACAAAAAGTTCCTGCGCATACGTGCATATATGTATATGTATGTATACTTGTCAATCGTCAATAAATTGCTATACTTACTCTAACATACTTGTGTGTCTGTTGCTGCATATTATTACTACCATAGGATAGTCCAAGTTCCAGTTTCACAAAAGTGTGTTCTATGTATGTACATATGTACTACGCATTTAAAAATTAATATTTGTAACTTATGTATCATTTCTGTTCTTCACGTTAAATTAAACCCGATGTTGAATTAGAGCGTTAAGTTCGACTGTTTTTAAAAAGAATGTCATTGTATTTATATAAAATATGTGTAGTACTAACCGATTGGCAACAGCTAAATTTCAATAGCTTTTTTTATCACAAATAGCATAATAAATGAAGTTCTAACGCTACATATAAAATGTAATTATGTACAAAATATGAAGTACATCGTCAAAATATTTGTAATAGCGATGTTTAAGTATTATCATCATATTATAAATACATTACTAATACATTGTTTAACCTATTTTACAGCAATCAACGGTTTAAGTGCGGACGACACGCCATTTAACAATTAGCTAATCTTTCATGGAATGTTTCATGCAAATTTTATTGCAACACTTCTAGTCATTGTCATACCGACAGAAAATAATTAAATATCTTGGATTGCGTTATTACCATTAAAGCTTCAATACCCTTAGGATTTTTTGCTGTCTACATGATTAGTAATGATTATTAATTATTAAGGTATCGAGTTCACAAGTCATGATATGTTTACTTATTGAATTTAGAAGTGTATGGCGTGGAACGTGCCCTGTTATATTTGTACGTGTCTCGTGACGCTAAGTTCGATAGTATTATTTTGTTAGATCGTAAGACTTCATATTACATAATTAAAATTCCTTTTTACCACGATCTTCGCTAGTATATTAGGTATACGGTTACTTTTATATTTTATTATTGAGAAATTAACGTGCATAGGATTTATGTATTCAGTACCTATATTATTTACAAATTCCTATCCATCGCCGAAGTTTACAGGCAGAATATGAATCTGCCTAAACCATAAACTATTTAAATCTATAAATCATAAACAATACTCGTGTATATGTAAATAAAATGAAAGCGTTTGTGTTCAAATAAAAAAAAATTCAAAACGACTGAGTGTTTTGCAAAGAACTGTCTATACGTCTACATTTAAATGACGTCACAAGTACCTTCCTATGCAACGTTATAAAAATATTTGTTGGGTGTACTGTTAGAAACAGGTAAACCGAATTTGATGGAACTTTTACTAGATGATTGAGAAGTCAATAGGTCTAAATATAAAATATTTTTTAAAATGGAAATATTTACAATCACTGCATGGAACATTAAGGAGCCATTAAAAATTTGGAAAATTTTGAATTCAAGTGTATGGGTAGTACAGGTCATATTTTATACCCCACAAAAGATAATATTTCTCATGGGTGAAACTGCGGGCGTAGCTAGTTAATAAATAAAGGTGTTTTGATTCGCCGGCTGCGACTTAAAACCTTAAATATTCGCTGCAGGCACATTGGAACATGCTGTTCATTTAAGCGACTATGATAGATCGACGGCCGTTAGCTTGGCCGAGTCCGCTAGATCATTACTGATATGCCAATGGCGCCTGCGGTTCAAAACGCCCTCTTGCTTGTTATTAATTGCCTTACGAACAAAAGCAAATGACTCGATAGAGGTGATCCTCTGAGGGAGGGTCGACGTTATCCGTTCAACGAAGACGTCCGTGCGAAAGAGAAATGTTCATTCACGATAGGAGAAATTTATGACTTTGATTTACGCGAGACTTTTCACGTGGCTCTCGACGCCTGAGTTCCTCTGCAAATAGAAAAGGGTCCCCGCTTGACGTTTTCGTTATTATTGCATATAAGGGCCGAATCGCTGTCACTATTCAACTTCCATCGACCGTAACGGATTGATATAAGATATGGACAGGGTGAGATAGCATTTGCATATTTTGTTTCCCTTTCCGTTTTTCTGTGTAGAAGCCGTATCTGCTGCGTACATTATCATAAGTTATGAGTTTGTGCTTGTAGAAAAAGCTATATTTGGTCGTGTAATGTATAAAAGAAAAATTCCAGTATTTCCAAATACTGTCAAATAAAAAAAAACAAGTATTGGATTCTGTAAAGTACAGGGACAGAGTGTGTATGTGTTTAGGCTGACAACATCTAAACATCATAGCAAATTTTGAAATGTCTCAAACGCTCCAGCTAATTACAACATGCTAATTGTTTTATTGTCAATGCATACGTTTTGGATAACTGTACTTTAAATAGATATTTTGTGTGATCTCTGGGCGAAGCTCGCTTTTCGAGACATCCATTCGTTAGGTGAAGAAGCATCACAAGCGTAGATTAAGATAATATCTTATATGTATTATATTATACGCATGATACATCCGTAGCTTTAGACAACGTTGTCAAGAAAAAACGCTTCATCAAATCTAGCAATCCCAGAACGGGCCTAGTAGGGTGACCATTATGAAGAATTTTCGTGAGTTTCTCAGTGCGTCACATGGAGGGATATTTTGTCGGCCCTGAATATTAGTAGTACGTAGTACATCGTTGTTTTTGTCAAAGGCCTTTGGAGCTTATTTAAATCCTGTCCTTATTTAAATTCGGCTGTCTATCCAACGGAGTAGCATGGTGCAGCATAATAAAGAAGAAGTAACATGGTATTAATTATTATTGATTGCTTATTAGTGGTGGACTCACATTTGTAACTTTAGGTAAGAAAATACGTGAACATAATACGAGTATGCTCAATATATTTTTGTATTAGAAATTACCTGCGACACGGTACGCCTTGAATACCTATAAATAACCACAAGTTTGTTCAATTACTTGATTGATCGCTATCCGATTCGATTTGGTCCCAAATTACTTTCTGAAAATGCGTCTACTCGTACCCGTCAATGAAAGTTCCGCCAATATCGCGATAAATTCCGTAATGTTATAGATCGGTATATAAGTTACGAGTATAGACCATGGCTTTGCTCGCTTAGAACTGGAGTAAGTAAAACCCAATACATGCGTTAATTTTTTTATGAACTAGGTCTTAGTTTAAATTGTAAACTTAAAATTTCAGGTGTGTAATTTACAAGTTGCCGAACTTTTGATACAGAATAAGGAAGCTGTCTACAAAATTTTATGATTTCAAAGGTATCGCATTTATTCAATAAGTATTATTCTGTTTTTATAAATTATTCTACTGCTTACATTTATGTATATTAAAATGGAACAACGTTCTTCATAGGTAAGCTGACTTTCAAGTTTAAGTAAAACAGTACTTTTATTACATATAACAACAACAGATATTAATGCACTTTCTCGCGGTAAACGCAAAATGATTGCCTCGTAGTTTTTGTTGTCATCACGTTGTTCGCGGGTTGCAATGGCGGTTAGGTATTTTTATCTCGCACAATTTCAATTTTTCATCTGCAGCTGTCAGCTCGGCGGCGGCAGATAAGTAACGTTCGCATCCCGGCGTGAAAGTTTGTTCGTCGCCAGTTTGCGCTCCACTTCCGTTTATAAACTTTTTGTATAGCTGCCCACGCGGTATCAATAATTCTTGCAACTCCAGCCACTCGATCGATACAAACGGACTGTCACTATTTCCGTTTTTGGGCTCTGGACTTTTAATTTTCTATAAAAGCTAAATTTAGCAAACATTCAGTCTGACTGTCTGATACAGTCAAGACAGCTGTGGACATATACAGTACCAGATAAGATGGAATTATTTATTGGCTTCGACGCCGAATCACCTGGATGTTTTTTGATATACACTCTTTGAAAATAAAAGTTTTAATAGGTTTAGAAGCGGTACGTAGCAATCCTACTGTCATTCAATTGTACTTCCCGATGTTCTGAGTTTACGATATTTTACGTGAAGTTTAGTGACAGCAAATGTTTGGTAATTATAGTAACAATATCCATTTATTGCAATTAATTGTATCAAAAATACTACTTTTTCTGTTAGAATTGTATACATATGTATATTTAAGTTGGCGTCAATGGGCCTGTTACAGCCCGGTTGTTTCATTTATTAAACTGGTGACTGTTTAACTAAAAGCTTTTCCGTCAAAAGTAATTAGCAAATTTAAATGGAACGCAGAACACAGTACTACCCCACAGAATAATTTAGTTTATTTTTATTGTTTGTATAATATCTTAGTGGCGAAGCGATAAAGTTGAATCGCGTACGTCCGTTTCACATCCATTTCATAGCTTGTATGAGCCACCCACGCCGCAACAATAATTCTCACAATCCTTACCGCTTAGCAAACACTCTACTAAAGTTGTGGATAAATGAATATAGTCGCTTGAACGTATAAATAAAAACGATAAATTTTCCAACTGCAGGATGTAGAGTCGTTATTTTTATGACTTACAGAACTTGAGCAGAATCAGTTGTTCAACTATCTGTTTTCGCTTCTATATCTTTTTATTTGTTGGATTTGAATTTAACGTGCCAGTGCTATGAAGGCATCTGTTCCTTTTCTATCTCTTGGATAAATATTAATATCTATTACCAATCACAACAGTAATTTGACTATTGAAAATTGAGCTTCCATTTGTCTAAGAGCTCATCTGATGGTAAGTAGGGTCCAGTCTAGGATATAGTACACCTGTCTAAAAAGTTATTTTTCACTTTTGTTTAGAATAATCTCAAGTTCTAAGTATCGGAAAAAATAGGAACCGGCAGCGAAGTCTATTCGTCTTGCGATTTGGGGAAACATTACATCAGTTTCAGAGGTGTCTCAACCAAGTATAAATAGTAGCCTGTGGTACGTTTTGAATTGCGATGGTAGAACGGATTTGGTGGTATAAAATCATGGCGTTCCAGCGCATACTCTTCAAAAGGAATCTAATCTACTGTTTTATAAATTGAAAGTACGAAGACCTTAGTAAATTTTGCTACCTCAGTTATTTAAACCTAGGTCCATTTTAGATGTTAACGTAATATAATATTAATGATCTCCCAATTATTTATGTGATACATCCTACAATGTATCTCTCAATTACAATGAGGTCAGATCAGAGTTAAATGCAAGGGTAGAGTTACGATAGAAGTAAGTATGGAAAGTAGTTCTATTGTACTACATAATGTAGTCCATTAACTTGATTTTTTAGTCTATACCTTCGTCGATTCATATTAATTCATAGCGCGGCAGACTCTCTTCCAAAGATTAGAAATTGGTGTCCAATAGTGATATTACAATATTATGTCTAAGTTGATACTACATTAAGGTTTAATAGGTTCTATTCAACTTGTCAACTACATTTCCGAGTTCCACTTGGCTGTGCTCTATCATGATGTTTGAGATAGTTCTAAAGTTTAACTTATTGCATTATTTGGGGTGACAAAGCCCCTGCTGTATCTCTATTATTTAGCGCGGGAAATGTCATTGGATAATGCGGTTGGATTAGTATTATTGTACGTAGGATTGTTGATATACATATTTCTTCCAATATCATTTACATGAATTATTGTTACTTTTTCCTGTTAATATGAAGAACAATAACAGGCTAAAGTAACAATATCTATATTAAGTTGCACCACTTATATCATTCATACATAATGACGCATTTATTAGTTTATCATTTTTCATTTTTCAGACTTAGTTCACAAAGGTTGCACTTATTGGAAAATTATAATTAGTATTAATAAACATAGGGGTTGTTTAGTACAAATTTTTATACATTTTTTTCAAAATAACTTCACCAATAATAGAATAGACTAAAATGTCAAGTCATATGCAAGTGAAAGACAAAGTCTTAGCACGGAGCACTTAAATCCAACGAAATAAATAATTCAAGTCATTCAAGCTCGTCCTCGTCGGTGTAACGACAGCGCAAGGAACTATAAACAACAATTTACAGATCTCTAAACTAGTGCTATTCGGACGCAATTACTCGTATAGATTGTGTTACGTACAAAGTTCCGGCAAGTTTAGCATTGTCTGTCGTAAGCAAATATTTGAGTTACAAGTCAATCGGCCGTTCTCGATGGTGTCGAAGACGTTGGCTACAAATATTGGCATCTAAAAGTTGCCGAACCTCTGCCCGTTTGTTTAGTGTTATTTTACGGACAGTTAATTAAATCTGTAGGTTCTTAGTTTGACTTGGCCGAACTTTACACCGATAACAACATTAATGAAAACTCGTCTGGATTTAGGCAAGTGGCGGTGACAGGGGTGGAGGGTTCAGGGCGGGCGGGGTTCGACGTACGAGCGCCTGCCAGTCCGCGTCGCGCTGTGGCTACGAAGTGTCGCTGCTACGCCGCGAAAAGCCATCGTCGTGATCGCGATCCTTAATACAAGCGACCGTTTGAATTTCGAATCCGTTGCTTAATTTTTATAAATGGAAACTTACGTTCTAATGTCGCTATCATGTTGGGTGAAATGTGTTTAGTGTTTCTAATGGATGTGTTTCTGAAAGAAGTATGTTCTGAAACGGAAAATCAGTTTCCACGGGTACCTCATACTCGTAGTTGGTCACCTAGTTTCGATGATTAGAATGAACCAGTTTACGTTTATTGGTAATGCGGTTGCATGTTGAGTGACGGACTTCGCTATGATGCTCTCGATGCTAAACTTGAAAGAGTTATGCAGTATCTTCTTGATTGAATTGTTGTATGATACTCTAATAAGATTAACATTAAAAATTGGCCTATTAGCGTATTTGAAGACAATAGAAAATAGTAAAGGGATAATAAATAACTGTACAATGAAGTGTGTTGGAAAATTGTATTCTACAACTAAAAATTATGTACATATGTAATGTAATGTAGCAATTAAGAGTAACTTCTCTAGCGAATTAGGTTTTCCTGTAATGTTAGGCTCGGTTTTTGTAAATCTATACTTATAATAAATCTCAGGTCAGGTCAATTCTCTCTGTCTGTATAACCGTTATAGAAACAAAAACTACTCGACGGATTTTAACGAAACTTATTTTTCATATTCCTGAGCCGGTTATAGTACACTTTTCATCACGCTACAATCAATAGGAGCTGAGCACTGAAGGGCAATGTTGGGGAAACGGGAGAAGTTACTCCATTTTTGAAGCTCCTACATCCATAAATAGTGGAGAAATACTGTTTTATATCCATGCGAAGCCGGGGCACTAGTAATTAAATAAAATCATTATATTATAGAAATTTAAAAAAAACTGCATAAGTATGAAAATGTGAGCAGTTATGATCTCGTTTTTATTTCCATAACGGCAATAATGGTGTCTGCTTGGCATTCAGCGTTGTTCCCGACTTTTGTAACACGTCCCTGCTCGGAATAAGCGATGAGGATTGAATGGAAGTTGTGTGGAAATCGTGCCATTTGTAATGAACTCTCTAATCCACCCTTAACATAATATGTAGCAATATTTTTTTGTATTCTTTTTCTCGGTAGGCGTCTAAATGGCGGTAACCTCGCCCGATGGCATGAGATAGCTTATGGCGTAGCACGTTTATGTTACAGATGCTCATTCTGTTAGAAAGTTTGTGTTCAATTCTGCCTTCTTATATTATTTGACCCAGATAGTGATTTTAATACTTAAACAGGACGATGTAGGTTGATGGATCATGAATAGAAATATTTATTTTGTATCGTGAAATGTATTTTGATATGAACGTGATTTATAAGCTGTATGATTACCACAGGCTGCTTAGTTTGAGATCACTTCTCTATTTGTGAAATAGTCCTACGTTTTTTTTAATCATGGCCAGTGAGCATTAACATTAGTGTACCCATCGGTTTTGAACTTTGTCGTTCATAGAGGCGAAAAAATTTAGTTAACTAACTTAGTAATTTACTAAAGCTTTTAGTATTATTACCGTGACGGAAGTAGCGGGTCTACTTGGCATTCGCTGGTCATTCTAACTTCCGCAACTTGTTCCCGAAGTTAATGAACAATGAGCTTCATAATACACAACCACATAGTACATGTATAGAGCCTTTTCTGATGAATCCATTAACTGGATTTATTACATTATACAACTGGAAAGTGAAAAACTAACGTACCTAATACTGGATTGCTTTTCAATTCTATGTATATCTTTGTATTTCCCTATAACTGGCCTCGTGATCAAGTGGTTAGAGACCCTGACTGCAAAATAACGTAGACCAAATATTTGTGCGATGAGCACATTTGTTTTTTCGTGCCTATATGTAATAAAAATATTTGTATAAGTATTATATTGTATGTATTATATGTATGTGTTCAATTGCCTGATTTGGAATGAAATAGTCGTGTGTGGAATTGTCCCCAGTTGTTATTATTCAAAAACAACAGAACAAACAACAAACATTTTCACATTAATCTCTCAAAACAAAAAGGTACCTTCTTAAAATTCAATGCCGTGTAACTTGGAATATTTTTCCCGAACTGAATGAGGAATGAGCTCGTGATGATGTTCTGGCGTTTAAATGGGAAAGTTTGAAAATGAGCGGTCTCCAAGTTACGGCGTAATCGTCAATAACGAGACAAATTAAAATGATTAAAGCGTGAAAAATACGTTACATAAAAATAATTTAAGCATTATCGGAACTACTAAAGGAGCGATTTAAATCTGAAACAGATTAACAATAAATTATTATTACATTATTTATGATAATTGAGAGATTTCCATGCAGGGCTATTTGATTTTGAACAAGACAATGAAATTGAATTAAACATCTGCGTACGAATAACCGGACAGCTTTTAAACATACAATTGTATTATATGTAATTGTTGTTCGACCCTTTTTATGGTCCACTATTGGACCGGGTCTCCTCTCATATTGAGAGGGATTTAGGCCGTAGTCTACCACGCGGGCCAAGTGCGGATTGGTACACT
>DWGJ01000430.1:0-30888 GCA_018246895.1 Aspitha aspitha aspitha
CGGACTCTCTTCTGTGGGCAGTGCCCACTACGTGACGGGCGACATACAACCCGTCACGTTCTCCAATCCAGGACGGGATTATCTCTGGCCTTACGCTGAGTGTGCCCAATGTTGCTCATCCAGCATATTGTTTTAAATATTTTCAATTTTTCTTTTTTTAATCTAGATAAAGATTTAGAGCATTTAATTTGATATATTGTACATAGGTTCTTATATTAAGATCTTTTTAAGCACTCCTAGAAGTGGAAAGGGCATAATACATTTTTAATTACTTTTTAAATTCTTATTTTTTTTAATAATCTGGGTTTTCCGATTAGGTATGGGCAGAGCAAACTGTTTTTATTTGTCTTCTTTTCGTTTTTAATCCCTTTTGAGAAAATCAACTACTGCTATCTAACAACAGCCAAGACCGAAATGTGAAAAAGCTCACTAAGGTTAAGATTGCTAAACATCCCCAAGGCTGATGGAGTAATAGTAACTTTACGCATTACTCGTATATTGTAAGACGGCGATGTTCTCAGTTCATGATAACGCAATCTTTTATCATTGGAATTGGATACACTCTGCTATAGTTATAATAATGAGTACGTTTGTTTACATAATCTACCAAACAGCCTGCAAGGCACACGCGCCGTTAGCACTAGCTGTCTTGCTCTGAACGCGCATGCTCAGTATTGATCTGTAATACACTACATTCAGTCCACATCTGTGTACGCTTAGGGCGCGTTTCCACCATTGGTTCTTAACAAACACATTCCTCGCTACGCATTCTCGCACATCCCTGGTGGAAACGCACCTTTATGTACTTAAACGTAGCAATATTAGCTTTCGGATACAGCCTAATGTGATACAAGTTTGCCTTAAAAATATGTATCCAATTGATTATAGCTACCTATATTATGTGACTTAGGATTAATCAACATTCGTTGAGCTAAAAATTCTATAATGTTTACTAAAACATCGTCAACTGTGCATACAGATATGTAGGTACCTATATATTTTAAGACTTAACTAATAATATTATCCAACTCCGGATTTATTCGTAGTAAAAATACAAATCATTTAATTCACATTAGACTGTTGATGAATGATTGTCAGTAAATCAATCAAAATAAAGTTGATTACAGACAAATCAAAATACATAGGTGATTAATACGCAATTTAATTATAAGGTAATATGTTCTAGATTAAGATAAGAAGATAATTTGCGTGGAGATAAGCGAGATCTTGTAACAAATGAAATGAGCCTTGGATAATATAAATGATCGTAACTTGGTGACCTTTATCTCATATAGAAAACAAAACCTTTGTTTAGTTATCACACTCGCTACACTTGCGTTCTGATTCATTTTAATCTCGTGTGTTTTAGAAGCGCGCACAGTTTTTTTTTTGAGAAATCTTTCACGCGGCTACTTAATTCCAAATTATTATAGGCAATTAAATGCCTTTGTTATTGTAACCGGACAACTGATAGACATACTATATTATATTTATATAAATACTAGTGGACCTGACCACGCGTTGCCGTGGTTACATTATGACAAATATCCTGCGTTCAGAAATTGATTTTATGTAAAAATTTATTGACAATTGACATTTATTATTTATCTATTTTATAAAAACTATCCTATCTTTTAAGTTGGATCAAATAATAGCTATGTACAAAATGTCATTGAAATCGGTTCAGTTGTTTCGGAGATTAGCGAAAACGAACATCATGACATGGGATTTATTTACATATATAAGAGATATTAGTAAGAATATAATATAAGTAGTAATTAATATACTAAAAGGCAAAAGGTCTGCTACTTAGTATTCGTCGTAAGTCTAATCAACGATAGGTCAGCAGTTGCGCACGCTTCCCCAAGTTGCACCTCTGCAAACTGGCGTAAATGAAGAACGTAACCCGTTAGGGGAGGTCTTAAGCTTCACTTAAGTCTCAAACAAGGTTGAACGAGTGTTAGCTAACGATAACAACTGGGATTGAGTGCTAAATCTGTCTGCCCAAGCGTTAAAATCCGCTGTAAGCTCGATAAAAATATTAGCGGCTGATTTTTATCGATTCGGCGTTCCCTTTTATAGGAGTTCATATTGTAACCTCATAAAAGTATCGTGTGGGGACTTGAATTATGTAATTCTCTAACCCATTGCTCGGATGCAAAGAAATGCTTTTGACATATGATACATATTTATAACAATGAGCTTGTGGCATAAGTTCTATTTCTCCTACGTCTCTCTGCTACGGCGTAGCACATATAGGCGGGGTGAGCGTAGTAAGTTATATTAAATCTGGAATCGGCTCGGGTACTATGAGAATCAATATAATATAGGTAGGTACATAAACAATGATTTGTAAATATTTTTTCTTTTATTTCGCTTGATAGTGTTTGTCCAGTTTTAGTGATAGCCTTTCTTTTAAACAATAATCATAGAAATCATTACAAAAGAATCAAACAGAAGTCGAATTTCGGCTATTGCATAAATGATAGCTTTTTTTAAGTTAGTAAAAGTTAATATCTTTAGTTCGCAAAGCGTTCTAACTAACAATCATGTAACAAATCGTTAATATATTATTAATTGGGTTCTGAAGCGCATTAATGCCTATACTAAGACTGTACATCGTTAGTGCTATTGAAGTTTAATTATTATATTTGTTATCTATATACATACATATGTCTGGTTGAATATTATTATCTCGCCTAATGTTGTCTCCTAAACTATATGATATTAATTAATAAGATTAATTTCATACAAAGCTTCCCAGTGACACCATAATGTGATTAATTATTCGCATAACCGCCGTTCTATAATTATACTGGAACGAAAGTTCCGCATGAAAGATTGTTAGCTAAAGTACGCGTAACAACAGACTAAAATGGCTCTCTAGGTAAACATCTACAAAAGCTTCGAAAGTACGCAAAAGTTTTCGGGCACTTGATGTGTGAGTGGTGCGGTGACCTTATAGTGATCTAATAATTAAGTATAAGCTTATGGATACATAAAAGGCGTAACAAAAATCTGATGCCCGAGCTTATGATTACTAATGTAGTGTTGCGTCTACTAATATGCACACAAGCACACAAGTAATATGTTCAGCCAGCCATTTCATTGTTAAAGCGGTATAGATAGAACAGGGAGCTGGCTGGGGGCCGCCCGGGCTCACCTGTGCGCTAGACCCGTAGGCGCGTCACGCTCCCACACATATACAAAGCAGCAACACTACGATAGACGGATTTGTCGTACAGTCGCCGACGCACACATAAACACTTGCAACGGTGAAGGCTGTAGCGCAAGGCCCCGCGCACACATACGCAAGTGATCGGTGAGGCGGGAATGCCAGCTCGGGCACTGGCGGGCGAGCGTTCCCGCCGTAAGGTCCTCCGTAGCGCGGCCGCGTCGCCCGCCCTCCCGAACCACTTGTTGATCAGTCAGACTTTCATATCATATTTGAACTCGCTGGAGTCACGTCGCGCGCGATTTCGTACTCCGTGCCGTTTCTGCTCAAACTTTCCTTTTTATTTCTCTTCATTTTTCTCTATTTACTCCTACGACTGTCGAATACCTGTGATGTCTTTTCGCTTCCGCTTTGCGTTGTTCCCTTTGTATATTCTAAATACGCTTGATTTAGTCTTCCTCTTGGTGTTGTTGTTACGGACGACTCTTGTTAACATCTCGTGATGCTGCGGGCTTTATACGTATCCGCGTTCACGTTGTTGTACTTTTGAAATATTTAGACTGTTGTTAAATACTCATATCTGTGTTACCTGTTGACTATTACTTAAATAGGTATTTGTACCCGTTTCCCGGTTTAATATTGATCGTCGCTAGAACATGCAGCTCTCGCGATTAGGTAAGTTATTACATTCTCGATAGTGTTTTGTTTAAACAATGTCTCAAATGCATGCTCTAAAATTGTAGTCTTACATGTACAAAAACATTTAAGTATATGTAGATAGATTGTGTATTTTAATTTATGCTGTTGTTTGAAAGAGTCACTCCCTTGAACGCTGCTGTATTTCTGAATATTATTCAAGGGAAACTAAATTATTTACATAGTTCCGAGTAGGACCGTGCAAGATGGTAATACAAAGAGAATAGAAACAATATATTCTCATGTTATCTATGAAGTTTATACTGTTCTGCGTACATCCATTTACACACGGTCGGCGTAACACTTGCTCTCAGTTTAAAAGAGGCTGTAAATTGTGTCAAGTATTCGAGCTAACATTGAGGGATTAAAATGACGAATACAAATAATATGCAACATGTTACAGAATGTTTATGATGTAGCTAAAACCGTAGAAATGGTCCTTCTAGATATGTGGTCGCGTGAAAACGTAGAAAAAATTACAAATGACTTATATTACTTTACTTTATTATATTTTACTCCTAGATACAAAACAAAATCGTGTACTTGAACCTACAACCCCAGCGGAGCAGTCAGAATCACTAGCATTGGGCCTGCCGATCCGGAAATATGTATAATAAGGGTTTTACGTATTCTTATGACAGTTATATAGAATATCTACAATCTGTTATATTATTGTTCGAACAACGCGCGTAATAAAGGACACTAATTTACAGTTACCATCATAACGAAGTAACGACTTGAGATCACAAAGAGCTGAGATGATACTAGCGTTCATTCTGTTCATCAATGAGAATATTTGTTATGCATAACGTAGGCAAAACCATCGCTTGAAACAGTAGCAAATGTGTAACTTGTAGATCGTTTACAAGATACACAATACCCACATGTTTTTATACCAACATGGGAAACCCTAAATTCAAACGCATGATATATGATAAAAGCTTTTTGCTTCCTAAAGCTGCTATAATTTGATTCATTTAATATGAATAGGTAATTTACTTATTATAGACCCAACATTTTTCATGGAACAATGATGTAAATTCATAAATGCGGATTGTTCCCAAGAGAATATGGTAAATATGTATTAAGAAGGGCTATTTTTACTACGTTGTAGTAGTGAAATGGATTTTTTAAAGGACCAAGATTTAATAAACAATTTTAAATGGTCACTGCATCTTATACTTATTTCTAACTAATATCGATAAGCTTAGCAACTCTTCGTAGGAGTCATAAATACGTTGCTACACTTCACTGCCATGTTTTACTGAGTACGCCCTGGGCAGCTGAGGTGCCGCCGGTTTTATAAACGGAATAAAAAATATTAGAGCTGTTAGCGTTAGAAAATGGTGCACTAGGGGTTTTAAGCCCACACTCTAAAGAGGAGGTTCGAATCGTTTTCAACGAGCATTATGAGTGGTTTAGTACTCGGTGAACTCCGCAAACTTTTGACTTTAATTTTACTTCAAAATGTATATAAATGCGTTTTAGTCTATAACATCAAAAGAAAGCAAAATGTTATATAATATCACAAAACCTATTTTGCTTCTTTAATAGACAGAAAGAAAAGGGACAGAATGTTAAGTACACACTTTTATACAATTTTAATTACTTGTCATTAAATTGTTCGCACAAATATATTTAAATATATTTTTTTCACTACTTCGGCTAATTGAAAGGGTTTTAGTCTATATTAAATGTACCTCCTTAACTAATACAAAACTTGAATTTGGAACCATGGGTCTTAGTAAAGTTATGGCCCGAACAAACATGGTAGCGCCAAAAGCTTATGGAACTGTCGTGGGAGTAAAGCTTCTTAGTGAAGTTTACATGTCCAGCGAGAGAAACAGTTCATAAATATTAAACATATGTTTTTCACGGCGATGATTAAAAGCAGATTTACAAATTTTTTCAAATACATTTTTTTTCTATTTCACGTTTTATAGCAAACTATCTGTTCTCTCCAAAATGTTATATTGAATATAATAAAATAATGAATATAATCGTCTAACAGTCATGATATATAAAAGTAATTGTCATTCATGTGAATAAATTCTATATTCCCATGCTTCACTGACGCCCAGCGCAACAGGCGGATAAGGGTTACCCTATAATATGTAGAGCAAATAACATAAAGTCCTCTTATTGTTTCAGTCTTGAAAACAAGTAATAAAACAATTGTAATAGAAACTAACGTTGTTTTTTAAAAAGGTTTAAAAGAATATTACGAATCTATTATTACGTAGAAATATGGTCATGTATAAGCGTTAACACTTTGAATTTGGATTTAGTCAAATTCTTTGGTCATTTTATATGTATTAAATTTAATTTTATACATTTTGATCATTATGTTTTAGAAATATCGTGTGAACATTCAAATTATTATAAAATGTATTTATGTTCGCGTAAAACTTACGAATGATCGAAAGCTTTAGCTATTGTTAACGAAAGTTTTAGACAACCTGTTAGGTTACAAATAAACGATCTAGAAATCAATGCCAATAAGACGCAAACTGTAGAAGTTTACTTCAAAGTCTTCAAACTAACTAACTAACTAACATTGACACTGACGGGTGAAAACGTTTTCAAGAAAATTTACTAAGTCTAGTAACTCATTCCATGCCTTATCCCATATCTCTTTACTGAGCATTTTACTGCTTTGACGGAATCTTTTTTGCAGATTTATTGAATTATCGACATCATAGCGTCATCAAAATAGCTCAGAAGAAAAAATATGCAAAATGTTAAACGTACAAGTTAAAATGAATACAAACCAACCTTGAGGACCACGAGTCTATTGATAATGTATAATCTATTCGACATGAAATACCTAACTAAAGATACTCAGGGGTTCTATTAAATAATGGTATTCCGTTGGCAGCATCGGGTCTTCCCATTAAGCAAAAAAGAGATGTAGCGCTCAATTATTTATTAAGAATAATAATAAAATCCGGCTTATTGGTAACCAGGCCATATTGCCATCAATATATCTACAAGCAGCTTTGTAAATTACTGAATAAAAGACACACCTGGGACAGCTGCAGTCACTCATTTCGTTGAAAAATAGTTACGTTATTTATCTTACTAACTTATTTCTACATCTACAAGTGAATTGCTAGGTTAATAAAAAGGTAAGTATCCTTTATTGAATTTCGATTCTATGTACATGCATTACATACATACTCGTAGTTACTCGTATGTTACGAAACATTTTCGTCAAAAAACGAATGTCATGAAACTATAAAATACATATAACGTACATAACCTACACGAAGTAATTACTTTTAGTCTCCAACAACGTAGGTACCTACTTCAAATAGATCAAAGATTTTTATCGTAGTACGGTCTATGCAAGAATGTGTTCGATGTCTGGCTATCCGTCTCTTAATCGAAACATAGTTTGCAAGGACGTCTATCTTGCGGTCTGTGTAGAGAGTTTACTCATTGAACACAAGCTGAGAGACTGTGTTCTAATCACAGTATTGTATTATCAGTTGGGAAGGTTCTAGAGCATTGAATAAGAATTGTATTAAAACAAAGTTCAAACAACAAATCCACTTCATAAACTGGTTAGTTTTGATAATTGAGTATGTAATTTAGCGCTGCTTGTCGAATATAAATTAAGCACTTTACCACTAAGGTTAAATTTAGTATTCTTTTAGGTATAATAATTTACTGAATATTTCAACATAATTTATAAAAGAAACCGAGAGTGGTTCCATAATTATTGCACGCTAGTCTCGCTTGCATTATAATGAAACATGAGTGCAGCATAATAAACGTAGTCTTTCGACCTAGGTTAATAAACCGAAGCCATAATAATACAAAAGCGCATCTCAATGTCGAATTTAACTAGGAATATTTGAATAATAAAAACTCCTTGTTTCTTGGAAGATTTTTATTAAAATTATTGATTAATTTTCAAGATACACTGAAACATAAATATTACAGAAAGCTGGCAACGTAAAAATATGTAGCCGTTGGTGTAACTTTTTCCTCTTTTGGCATTTTGTCATTATGTTATCATTGTGTGCTATAACATAACATTAAAAATAATTATAATGTTCTAATGAATAGAAAATACATTGGGTAAAAATTTATATTACGGTACTGTACACTTCATTAAAAATTTTCAAGTACCTACGTACTTGTGCAAATTTTTTATTAAATATTCTTTAGTCTTAAAATTCTATAGTGAATTTGAATTGTTTTCCGACTTTTATAAATTCAAGCTAAGTTATCAAAAGGAATTATTCAGAATCTCATCTCTCTTGGGAAAATTAAAGCTGAAAACAAAAGCAAACATCCTTTGCACGGTATTTAAAAGATGATTTCAATTAATAAAATTAATTTTGTGTGTTCTCCGACGCTTTTCACCAGAATAAAACTATTAGAGGGGCTATTATTTACCGACTTCTAATGCGAAATGAAAATACGGATAACAAAGAATTTTCTTATCAAGATAATTTGTTGCCAAATCTGGTGGCGTGATTAAAAGTAAATAGTAAAATTTCAGATTATAAAAACTGATTTGACTAGAAAGAAAAATGGATGCAATGGGAAAAAGTTATACGAAGAATAAGATCATCTACTTCAAGAATCTTTCAGTGATAGAAATATAAAATCCAGATATATTTATTCTTAGCAATGCAGTTGAAGAAAACAATACATATTATGTATAATATAATAACAAGTCCACTTGATTATCTTACGTTTATTAAAAATAAAATACTTTGGGATCCTGGTCCCTTTATTGCCATCAACAATAATCCACTTTGGGAATTCTTAATCACCCACCACAAGGTTTTTCTTAGTAATGGTCGAAAAATTTGCATGCAAACGCCTTAAAATATTCTGGTCACAATCAATCTTAATTAGAACATTTGGTTTTCATTGGTAAAAAATGACCAAGCAACATTTTCTTTTGTCCGCTCAGTTCAATCATTAATATACATTATATTACAACATTCGGTATGGAATTATATTTGGGTCGAGGTGGCGTCTAATGTGTTTTGTGTTTCATATGTAATGTTGGTGCGTTTTGTTTATTTAAGTGAATTCTTATTTGTGTTGCTTAAACACTTCTTACGTAAATTTTTATAAATTGTAAAAAAGGGTAGGTATGAATATTCTTATACATATTCTATCTAATCATCTTATTAGTTACCACGCAGAAGTGACTGTAAGTTCCATACTTATTTTAATTGTTTTTGCTCAATCAAGCATTAAAATCACCTAAATGTGATAGCCATGGAGTTCTGGGTATGATAAGGTGGTATCAGATTTTGTTCATTTGCGCAACGTATGTAAGGAGTGCAAATCGATGGATATAAGTTATATACTTATTTGCTAATCATTCTTCTATGGCTTCTGTTATCTAAAATAAATTTATTTTGTTTTATTTATTGTTGAAAGATAATAATCAACTATATGAAGCGTTCTTAAATATATTCCAAGACAAGCAGGCGTTAAGTTGAATTTTATCCCTATTTTATGGCTGTTAACAGTTTAGGTTGGACTGAATTACATTTGCCAGTAGAATTACTTTTGCTGTTACTTACATAACATAGACACTGCTGCTTCGGTGCTGGCACATAGAATTATTGATTGAGGCTAAAATAACCTATAAACATAAAAAGCTTTCAACGTGAGCCGAGGAGGCAGTACAAATTCTGACAGAATTTAATTAGCCTCATATCAGGCAGACTGGTATTCGCTCAAGAATTTTATTGCGAACTCACAGACAGCGTCGGCTACGGTAAAAATGAATAAATTTTATCCGATTTGACATGCTTTCTCGCTTCGGTACATGATCGCGTGAAACTGTAAACGAATATTCATATTACAGGACGTACTATATATATAACTATATATATATATACCTATCCTTTCTTGAAAATATATTCGTACGAAAATTTCGACTGTTATATACTCGTAACTACAGATGCGATTTAAACTTCCAATATTAGTATTTTACTTGTTATTTACGTACCTACTAATTAAAAATCTAAATCTCTCTACGTTTTCCTTTACAACTCACCTATAAGTTTTTGAGCGGTTACGGGTTGTTATTTTTCTCTTATGAAAAATGTAAATAGCTAGCGCCACTTTCTACGCGCGAAAACCTACATTAGTAATTTCTATAAAATCTTTCATCGCTTAGCAATCGAAAATTATTACATAAAAAATCCCTTATTTTACCTAAGGTCCAAGCTAAGGTTGAAACTGAAAACATCGCCTCAGCAGCGTTTACGTAACGAACATAAGTAACGGACATACATTTACTTTCCCATTTACTATAGATAATAAACAATGAAAATACACTTTGCAAGTCTACTGTTTGCATTCCATTACCTGATTTCCGTATTTCCTTATGCCCATGCATGATTGTGTGGTCAGCATTTTTCTAATAATATTTATTACCGTGTCCCTGCGTATAGTAGTCTTTCCGTCCCACGAAATGTAAAGGTGCGTCACGCCGACAAATGTAAAACGTTAGCGCGACCTTTTTTCGTGCATGGCTTATTATTTGTAACAAAAGAAGGGTCGGAGTTGGGGATGAAATTTATAAGAAGCTATCTGTTTCTGAACCTTGGTGTTTTTCACTTAGGGTAATGGCGTCATTAACTTTTTCCTCCTCTATCTTGGTATTCAAAACAAATGTAAAACTTGTGGATTTTCACTAAACGGAACTATTTAATGTCGTTTATATTTGCTCACTTTTATACTCCTACATCCGTATGTCTCTTGAATGTACGAACTATGACAAAACATCAAGGTATTCCTTAGCGGAAATTTCCGTTTTCGACACTGACTCATTCACTGGGTTGACAATATACATATCTACCCGTCAACTTGTATAAAAATAACAGTAACACAGAATGTTCATATCTTAAATATGATAAGGCCCAGAAATTTAATACTGCCTGCATTCCATATAAGCAATATAAAGTGAAGTGAAGCAAATTAAGCGTATCGTTCTCAGAGCGAATTTGAAATAGGTAATAATCCTTTCGAAGCCCACCCCCCGTTTCCCTATTACTTTGGGGTCGGCTTAAGTCAATCTAAAAATTTGCCCTAATTCGTAAATTACATCGGATGCTACAGCTGTTAGACACGATGTTAAGGCATGTGATCAATTTAAACCCGTTACAATTTTATTTAAATTTTATGATTTGGAGCGGATAAAACTTGTCAATTAGGTATTTGCTGTTTTAAAAGAATGAGAACAAGATTCATAAAATTTTAGAATATGAGCTATAACATGACAAAAAATTGGTACATGCCAATATGATATTTGTGTACTTAAATTTAAAAAAATCTTATGCCACAAATATTTACACTAGAAAATCCCGCAAACGGTCAAAGTGACGTAAATATTTCCCGATTGTGTAAATAGGATCAAGTTGAAGCTCTCATGGGAAGAAAATTAGTTTGCCAAAAGATTCTCCGTATAACTCAGGGGGCAATTCCTTGCGTGTTGAACAAATATCTCGTCTACTTATTGATAATTTTGTTCAAATGATGTACCTAAGTTTTGTTTTCGTTGGAAATTATGTCGAAACTGCACTCATTAAATTTTTCGATTGATCTAATTTGTTATACCAAATACCTAGACAATCAGGCATATTAATGACTTAAAAACTCGATTCGATACAAAAGAAAATAAGAAATTATGCTAAATTTTTCAAAATATTCGTTTGGTATTAATTTCATTCATTCACTAAAAGTTAATAAATAGTTTTAGGTTTTTATCTCATTTTCAATACTTTACTGCGTTCTTCAAAATTTTTATCACATCATCGTTATAACGAAGCAAGAATTTAATAATGCTAAGTGGCCGTCAATCAAGTCATGTCAAAATAGAAGCTAATTTCCTGAGGTAGGGTCGCGAAAAGTAGTAGTGACAATCAATTTTCTAACCAAGTCTGTAAGAGTTGCATTCTTCAACTTTTTTCTAAATTACTTGTAAAATATAAGGTTAACAAAAGAATGAAATGCACAAAGTGCTTAATTTTAAGTGGCAACTTCTCAATTACGTCGCCATTCTCATTTTTAGTTGAGGCGGTTTTTTTTCTTATGTATTGTGCGATCAAAGGTTATTTTACTTTATTGCATTGTTTTGTGTCGCATTGTACTGTTTTCTATTACATGAACGGCTAGGGTTTGGCAGCTATCCCGCCTGATGAGAGGCGTAGATGCTACCTATGATGGACAATGACATTAAATTGTTCATTACTTGGCTTTTGGACAAGCTTTTTCATAAGGCTTTCCTGTGACAATGTGAAAATTAATTTCCACAGATATAATCTTGGCTAGAAGAAAATTGAAGTTTGAGAAATTATCTTTGTCAACAGAAAAAATATGTTTATACTAAGTATAAGTACGAAAGATAACTCAATACAAAAATTACTATTACTACAAAATTTAAAAATCTACAGGAAAATTAGACATGCTTTGTGAATGCGAGATAAAATAGTCAAGTCATAAGAAAAACCAAGTAACGTAGGGTTGGATGGTTGCAGTAAAATTATGTTCGAATATCAGTCCGTAATATCCAGAGGGCAATATGTGCGTTTACCGCAGGGTAAATCTCATTTGTCCTGGCCATCCGGGAGACAGGTACGACCCAGGAAACAACACTTACATAATATCATAATGGACGCTCTACAAAGCTTCATCCGTCGAAAATTATTGTTTGCGTAACTACTACGTGGTTTTAATGGATAACCAGTTTATCAACTAATCGACTAAAAATCGATCTTTAAATAATTTTTGCCATTTCAAAACTACTTATAGTGACATAGAATAGGGTTTTATCATAAAAGTTGTCTATATACGACATTTTTTATCAATTAGTGCACTTCATTTCAACCATATTATTGAAGTAGTGTAAATAGACAATAAACTTACTTCAGTAATTTACCGGAGCGCTGAAGTTGCAAGTCCGCGGAGTTTAACTTAGATTTCTCGTTTGCTATGTCATCCCTTTGACAGTAATATTTGTTGTCTCTTATTTATTAATAAACTTTCATATAATTCTGCGTAGTTCAAACGTAATTACGCAAGTATTTTATGTCGAACCTACCCAATATGTACAATATATGTATGTACAAGAGGTTTTCGAAAGCTCCTTTTTGAGGCAGTTATTATATTGCTGATTAAACTGAAATCAAGCTACTGAAATGCAAAGTTAATTTCAGTTTCAATTTCAAAGCTACACTTGATTAAAAAGTTAGAAAAACTTTTATACAAGTGGGGCATGTTGCAACTTCCGATAATTTAAGTGCTTAGTTAAACATAACGGTTGTAAATAAACGTAAAATTTAATTTGAAGGTGGTTATAAGTTTTATTTTAATACACTTAACAGTTTCAAAATTTACTGATGATTGAATTGATTGAATTGATGATTGAATATCAAACGAGCAAGCAGCAGCCACAAGTCCCCTGAGACCAAAACACAGATAGTTGTAATCAAAACTGATTCTCGGTAGAAAACGTAAGGGTCGTTTATAAGACCTTCTGCTTATTATTTATTATAGGTATATTCAATTATTAATACTATTATTATTATTCAATAATTATTATTGTTATTTATATATTTATCATTCAATTATTTTTTTTATTACTTTATTCAATGTCATTAGGGCAGTAGGTAAACCATATGGGAAGACCTTCGTAAAGTATATTATCGCAAGAAATAGCAGCTTGCCATCAAACCATTTCTTTTATATATTATTAATTTGATAAACCTCAATATGTGGAACTCGTTTGTTTTATGTTTAGACCTTTTTAAGGGCCAAGATACGAGTACGCCCACATTCTTCCTAAAAGCTTTGCGGCGATACGGAAGCGTAACTCTTGTCTCCCAATATATTATGATTCCGCACCAACATTTGAGATTTGTGGATTGTATGTGAATGGAAAGTGCAATCTCTAAATCAATGCCAGGACAGAAGTGTAGCAAAACTTGGCCGATATAAAAGTAGCTGGTTTTAGATATTCTTATTCTATGCCTACTACTTCACAGAACCAAATGTATTGTCTTTATATAGTTGGAAAGCCTCAAAGAGTAGGTTACATTACTATCGTATGCTCAGGTTATGATAGTAATAAAAAAAAACCAAATTAATAATTATCACTTTAATAACTGGTTATTTCAAATTTTGTCATACCTAAGAACTGCTACTCGTACAGTAACAATTTATTTGCACTGTATATTTCATAAATTCAAGCAAATAGAATAAAATAATTAATTCAACCCAGTTCTCATTTTACGTGTATTACATTCATCCTTAATTTGGAAATACAACTTTACAACTTGTTAATGACATAAATTGTTTCGAACAAAGACAGGTGAAACAACGCCTCCGCTTTTATTCATTTTAATTGTTTAAGCTCGATGACACGTTCAGATGCCAAGTGTTCATTGATATTCATGAAATTTTCACACGTTTATTACGAAATGTTTATATGATATGTCAGGATTTTGGTGCGAAGTTAACGTAGGTTGACAGGTGTAAAATCTTATTTGCGAACTTAATAATAAAACTGTTACGTTTAAAATTGGGGTGAAATGTTATATTGAATTAGGGACATTTTTAACCAATTATATTAAGCAAAATATACCTAAATATGTTTGTGTAAGTTATAATATCCATGATATCCTACATACTCGTATCTTCAATATTATATGTACATACTCGTAGTTCATACCAATTTAGGATGCAAAAAGGAACTCCTGTATTTTGCACTCAAAATTTTTAGCCAATAGTCCCATTATCACCATGGTCACTGGCCAAAATACTGTTAGTAGCCGATCTTCCAATAAGACACACCTTATGATTGTTACATAATATAAACGCAAAATATTATGTATTCCTCAAGGATTAGGTATAAAAGTATTACGTATTAATAAGTATTAATTAAGTCCGTCCCATAGGAGAACTCTAATTATTTTTGGCCGCATAAGGTTCAATCAAGATAAGTTTCTTCTCCGTAACTCCGTGCCTCATTCTGATTAAAGGTTTCCTCAAAGTACAAATATGTTTGCTTCGCTTCGTCACACAATGGACAACTCGTAACGTGTCTCGTGGGAGTTGAAAAAATATATAATGGTTTCCTCAAATTACTGCGGGCTTGTATGTAGTACACAATATCCTGCCAAGTTTACAACTCATCATATTGATCTTTACTGCTTACATTTTCCTTAAAGTTGTTGATATTGTTTGTCTTCTTTTATGTGTGTCTTCTAATAGTAGAATGGTAGTCTAGTGGTATGAATTTCAGTCTCTTACTATACAGATATGAGGTATTTTACATATTAAGTAAATTAAAAACAGTAAAAAGGTGTTGAAAAAATTTTAATTGGTGAAAAAATTTATTAAGAAATGGACATTGCTCAACTACTAATATTTGAAGCTGTCAATGGTTAACCTCTTCTCGTAATATTAGTGAAATAGCGCGAAGACATGACAAGTGGTAATGCGTGACCAAAATAACACATAAGCGACTGCGCACGACATTAGACATATGTATTAGGCAGTGTTTTACTCGAAAGGGAAATGGAAATGTTCTACTTTACTTAATATTTGAATAAAATATGTACATATATTGTCTAATTAATAACCAGAGCTGGTGAGCTCGATCTCTAATTATATCGTAAACAACGGTAAATAGTTTCCAGATGGAAAATATGCATAAAATTTGTGGAAGTTCATTTTTTTCAGTGCATATTGCAAAACGCAATACGATCCTTTATTTGTATAGATTCATTAATAAGGTTTTGAGGTCATATTAACTGATTGCATGTTTATCATTATCTTAGTGATACTTTGTTTTGAGCAAAAAAATGGGTATTGTCAAAAAAATTGCCAAATGCTACATAAAAGACATTGTTATTGGTGGTTAGCTATTCTCCTACTCTATTCTATTTGGTGGCTGATCAGAGGGAATCCCTAAAAAGGTACCGCAATGTCTTGGGAGAGACACTGGCTTATTTAAGATTTCGATACAATAGAATCTGCTAAGTAATCGCGCGTGAGAATCAGCAGATTCTCTAAGTAAACAGTATGATTAATAGTAGCCTAAAGTACGAGTACGAGTAATTTTTTTGAAAAAAAATACCAAAATGGCCACTGGTATTCTGCGAAAGTAGTCTGTAACATGCTTTATCTTTTAAAGGAATCGTGACGTGATGTGTAGAGGTATATTTGTCTGCTTAAACGGTCGCATTATTACAAATGGCGAGGCTCTCGGGTTACCGTGTAAAGTGATACATAACGTAAGCTCACGTTAATTTAATGTAACACCGTGTCAAGATTAATGAATACTATGATAACATTCTGTTACATTGCGTAACTTTGTCAGTCACTTCGTACGTTTTGATATTAATTCATAACTATCATCCTTGTAATCCCTGAACCCCCACTAGTGGTATGGGTTTCTGTGAAACGGTGGTTTCAATGTATGTATATTGGTCGAGATATTTGTAGTATTAATGTGAAGAGTTTTGATACCACCTTGAAGATTCTTAACACCTTAATTAATAATAATTCGGAACTACCATTAACAGATTGTTGACTTATTACACATTTACTATCCAGGTCATTCAGGTGAAATTTAAGGTTGGTACTTCCTCATATATTAATTAAACTAATATAGTGTCTATTCAAGAGCCAACTAGACTCTTTGATAATCAGTTCATAAGCAATGATAAAATACTGGTTTGGATTACAATCTTCTGCTCCGTTGATCTATATTCGATTCGGAGCATGACTCTAACTTTTCAAAATCACGTGCGTTGTATAAGATAAAAATTACATAATGTCATGAAGAAAAACATCGCGAGGAAACCTGCAAACCTCACAGGTTTCGATGATTTTCTCAGAGATTATCTGGAGTCTGCCAACCCGCATTTGGCTTGTGCAGACTATAGCCTTAAACCAACCTAATATACTGATTAATAAAACAAAAAACAGTAAAAGCATATTTACAATGATATGAGATACCTACTCGTATTAAAAATGGAACAGCCTTAAGTAAATTGAATTGTATTCTAAATTAAATAAAGGGAAACAAATTGCAAACAATATATCAGAACGAAGATACGCTGTTTATTTTGCGTATTGGTTTTACGAAGGTTGTTTATAAACATCGTTTGTTACATTTTGAAATTAAATGTTAACGTTCATAAAGGATCAGAGCCAGCAGGGGTATGAGGAGTTGCACTTGCACGTTGTGTCACGAAATTTATGTTTAAATCTTATTCTTAAAAATTTATCAAATAAGATCCAATTTCTATTAAAACGGATAAGATAAATATCTAATTTTATTTGCCTTCGTGTAAGGAAACATTACAAATAGCAGTTATTTTCATAATTTAATTAACAGCTTGGGTACTGTTGTATACATGCACCTCCCTGAAAACAGTCTTCAAAATCTGTTTTCAGAATCTCAACCCTTTTATGAAATAGCAAAAAGAAGAACTTTAAGGAATGTTGCAACTACCAATCAAATAGATCCAATTCTAAAAAAATAAAATGCATTCCAGTTCACACTCATTCCGCATGTTCAACGTAGAGCAACACAATGTCGAAGCTATGCTTCAGCTATGCGGCAGAATAAAGAAAAAAGACCGACGCGACGGACTGAGCGCTGCCAGTTTTTAGCTGTCATTTGCACGCCCGCCAGGTCCAATGACGCCTTTTTCTGTTTATTTAATATTCTATGCCTAAATGTTAAGTTTGACGTCAGTGATTACGTCAGTATTCTATGCCTAAATGTTAAGTTTGACGTGAGTGATTACGTCAGTATTTGAATATGTTTTGTACTCGTATTTCATGATTTCTGTCTTTCCAATTCATTTAATTGTGTCAATATTTAGATGCTGCGCTTTAAGTACGCAACTAGGAAAATCTCCAATAATATTCATCCTCGCTGATACGTTGACAATTGGTCGCCTTGATTATTAATAACAGAATTAAAGAACTATTTTCGGTATTTGATCGAGTCACAGGTAATGCAAGCATACTGTGCTCCTAAGTAGGAGCAAAAGACGATGAATATACTGCTATAATGCGTTTAATTATGCTAAAGTTTCCTTTATACATAATTTCAATGTACGTTAGTATTTACGTCTTCATTGAAGTGTACAAGACCTTTCAATATAATATATCCTTGAGATTTTTCTTCGAACCGCCCACTAGTTGAGTCGCTTACGCTTTGATACACTGAGGGCACTTAGCTATGTACTTTACTTGAACCTTTCTTCAAGAAAAAATTACATTCTAATATAACTATTTCAATAAAGAATATTTTTTAAACATACTTAGACACTTTTGCGTATTATCTGTACAACAGAGATAACGTTTTTTTTTTATTATTTAAATAATGTTAGAACAGTTTCGTACGTAATACAGAAAATATAGAAACTGACAATGATCCCCATTGTATCACGTATGCTAACAATACTCAAGAATATTCGTGGTTTAACAATATTCTTTTCATCTAGAAACATAAATTTATTATGTCGCCTAAGAAAAAAGATTACGACGCACTGTAAATTAGGCCTATTCTAAATAAAGCGTATTAGGTACGGTACATATTTGCAATATATGGCTGAGAATGTTTTCTACAAACCGCCCGTAGAGCAAGTAACATTTGTTACATTAATAACACTTACACTCATATTGTGTTCGTAAACACACACATACGTGATGTAACGTTGGATTTGTTATTTTATTTGTGAAATTCGAATACTGAATACGGTTTCGTATTTCTCTGAACATAATTAATTTCCTTTGTAACTATAGCGTACATCCATTACATTATCGTTTATTGCATTAATGGTTTTCTATAAGACTTATTCATATTGTATCTTATTATCCTATAACTTCGCATTATTGTATCCGTTAAAATGTAACCTTTTTAAAAGCACAAAATATATTTGCTGTTATATAAGTAGGTACATTTATACATATTTTATTAACTATTATTGGTTATAATGTAAGACTATATCTAATACACAAACAAGATATTCATGTTTTATGCACATTCACCTGTACACTTCTGATGTCAATATAAATATTTATTTCACGCCTACATGCATGTTAAAACAGCATTCTAATATGTAGGAGGAAGGGTAAGCTTCTTTCAAATCAAAAAATATTCAATCATTTTAGGCGTTTCAAGTACATAGGGTAAATGTTAGTAAAATATTTAGGATCATCCCGTAGTAAATGTTCGCTACATTTTTCAGTTTCTTTACACCATCCATCTCATATTTGATTCAGAGAGTGCACTTATATTTATGTATGTGCCCACAAATACGTTCATGTGATTCCTCCATTAGGTTATTAGGTTACTGTACAACTTTGCGACACCTACAGTAGAATGCCCCCGGTTTTGAATATATTGTAAATGTATGCGATAAATAGTAAATAGATAAAGAAACATATATACGAGTATATTTTAATAGGTATACTGCTATATCTGTTGGCAAAATCTTTTAATCCGCATGGAATAATCCAATAATTAAAAACTGAAAGGCTTTTCAATTTTAATTACTGGATTAGGTATTGGAATTTTGTTTAAAAACGCCTTTTTAAACAAAATTCCAATACCGTAATGAAAGCTTATGAAACCTACATAACGAGCTTCCTGAATCATGAGATCGATCAGGAAAATTTATCACATGCTTCCACTCATTCAGTGGTCGAGCGTAGCCCATGTTTTATCGTATTATATGGTTTACGTCCAGCGTTTCGATGGTACGAACGTTTTATTAAAATCTGTAATAAACGTAATGGATCGTAGAAGGCAACCCTTCGTAACATGGAGTCGTGTTCGACATTATACACATATATTTTTCTTCAGTAGGTCGTGGCAATCTGCTAACAATTGCGCCAAACCATTAAAAATGGAGGAATGTCCTAAGCTAACTTTTGATTTGTAGCATATATACGATTAAATAGATAACCATAAAAGAAAAGTAAGAAAAGTACAACGGACAATGTCGTGCTTTTAAAAAAAACCCAACATTTTGGAGATTCTTTCTAATTATAGGTATATACGTAACAGTTACAATAATAAATTAAACCAGTGATTTTATAATACATTTTTATAAATCGCTGTTATTCTTTCGTTTTGAAAATCCGTCGTGTAATCTTTATTGCATGTTCCAAAAAGCTTTTATAAAAATGGTGAGGTTTTTGTTCGGATTCGGCCTCTTTTGGAGATAGAAGCTTTGCAACTTTAGGGCCTATTTACAATGCAGCAGAAGGTTAAGTATAATGGATATCTTTAACTTTTCCTTCCGACTACGAATATTAAAATAGAGCTAACATATTGGTAGGATAACGTACATCTATATTATCTATTACTTGATAGATAGGTATACCCATGTAATTAATTTGTTTTATGTTTATAAATGTAACGACATTTTACATCATACTAATAAATTTAAAACATAGGTAGGAAAGTCATAATTAATAACTGCGAATAAATAACGTCAAACAAGTTTCACAAAATCAACTAGTATATAGAACCACTACGTGAAGTCTATTGAAATGTTATTGTTTATCAGCAATACAAATATCATTTTCAATTTCCATCTAACAATAAACAATTCATGTAACCTATAATTCCACGGGGTTAGTGGATAACAAGTTTCTAATGGAACTGTCGTAAAATTGGTTGACAGTTGACACCTGTCATCAATTTCAAAACCGATGAAATAGAATTTCGGAGCTTTTCACGTTATTCATATTGATCAGGGAGGTCAAAGTCAATTTCTATGCGACAGATCAATTATAATGCTGGTTTTGGTTTTGTCTGAATATAGAAAAGATACACATCTGTCCCCGACTTCGTTTGTTAACTTTCAATAATATAATATAATTAAGAACTTATAGCGTACGTCAATAACGATTCTTTAACTAGCACACGTGACCAATTTCCTGCACGTGCGTGTAAAATATTTTAAAGGTTTGTAAGTTATAATTTTTACAACTGTCGCAGTAGCATAGACCGCACATTTATTTGTTTCTTTGTAATTTCTACATAGGAGTAACTTAAGGTACTAGATACATACAGGTCTTTTTAAAACCGGCTTACTTGTTTTACCAGAACGTTTAAAATAGATAGAATACCTCAGTAAAGGCCGCAGTACTTCCAGAATGTATTTAAGTAACTTAAAGCTCTCCAAGATGGCTTTCTGACAAGAGCTGAGACCCATAATGAAATATCTATCTCGATTAACCATCCACTGACTGACGGCGTGCAATATGCTTACACCAAATCCTTGTAGCCT
Organism: Aspitha aspitha aspitha; assembly: GCA_018246895.1. Taxonomy (NCBI): domain Eukaryota; kingdom Metazoa; phylum Arthropoda; class Insecta; order Lepidoptera; family Hesperiidae; genus Aspitha; species Aspitha aspitha. The sequence continues at coordinate 21,181 of DWGJ01000430.1, forward strand.
TATAGGATCTACATGTATTCGACAAAGAAGAGAATACACTAACATCGTGAAAATATATGAAATACATTGTATTGCACAGGTTTATTTAATAAAATCGTACGTAGATATACGAAGATATACATACATAATGTGATTATGCACGTAAGTAATATAAGTACAAGCTACAGATAGATATATCGACTTGTGATATTTATTAGAATATTGATTCTGAAACTTCGTTCATCCTACCTATAGGGATGTTTCGTATCAACGTCCGCTGGAAACTCGGACAATTGTTTTTCCATATTTAATGTTTTAAGTGCCTTATCGCGTACCGACCAATTTTAATCAACAAACTGAAACGTTTAAATAGAACTTGCTTTTCTACTGTTAATGTCATTTGCTCCAATTATGTCTCCAAGTTACAACTAACATAGTACATTTGTATGTATGTACAAGTTTAAATTGAATGATTTACGTAAGGGAAGGGACGTGTTCAAATTGTTAAAATTTACGCCATATTACTCATTAAGGAAACGACTCAATGTAACCGTTTATATGGTTATTTTAGCTTAACTCATGTTTTCTTTTGTTTAGCAACAGTGCTTGAATTATATACTTCTTTTCTTGTATAATCCTCAGCCTCTTTAGACCAAATTATACTTAAGTGAAACAATAGACTTTCAAATGTGAGCGCTAGCGACCGTATTATAATACGTAGTTACCTATCTATATGTTCCCTGTGCCTTATGAACTGCCTTACAATTTCTCCTAAATATGTTATGGCAGTCGCTTTCAGTACCGCGGCAATTTACCAAGAACAAAGCACATGGATAAATAGAGTTCAATCATTCACAACCCACCACAATATACATATTTTTATATATTCACGGGGATATAGTTCCGGTTTTACTTTTTCAGTTCGTATATTAATTCGGTTTCACATTCGAAACTGGTTTTCGAACATTATTCTTAACTACTTTAGTAACAAAAACGAGAATATTTGATAAATACGTATTATATAAATATCTTTGTAGGTATTGTAAGAATAATTAATCAATGTAAAACTGAATAACTAAAATACTACTACTAAAACTAAATACTAATAGATTCGAATCGTTTCATAAGAAATATTTGGATATATAAAGTCTGGATAGTGAATGATACTGGAAAAATTCAAATAACAAAGATGGGTTGGGCCCTTTTTTCGAAGACCTACGGACATAACGTAACAGGAATGTCTTTGAAGAGCGTGTATATCATATACTATATTTCCAAACAAGGTTACTATATGCATACACTTATTTGTAAATACGATTTTCATGTTTTATTGTCATCTCAAATGAATCAACCCTACTATACAAGGCACTTCATTGAATGTATCATTTCGGTCCGGGTTTTAAGAAAATAACTGTGGTATAGTCGCTTGGGTTACATTTAGTTGATTGACTCCACGTCAAAAGGGCGCTTGTATTCAAAAAGTCACTGGGCATTTTACGGTGGAATAATTGTGAGGAATAGAAAAATCTTGTGTTATTAAAATTGCAAGAAAAGGAAAATGGCTTTCGATGATATTGCGTTTTACGATTTATATACCTATTCTTCAAACATTTATAATATGTTTCTTCTATACTATCAGGGCTTTTACCAATTATACTTCATTAATTCTACAATGCAAAATATACTTTAATAGGGTATTACAAAAGCGAGATTATTAATAGAAATAAGTGTCATTTTCTGTATAAAGTTGCAGATGCATGGTGCCTATCATTAGCACGTTTAATAACAATGGAACTATGTATTATGAAATAATTTTCACCTTATTTTATTAGCAGATCTAATAGAACCATAGGAGTATTCTACTAAAGAAACACTGTTTTGATATATCAGCTATTTAGCGTAGCGTAGTGACCGTGCAGTTTGGCTCACGAAGCATTCCAATTTTAAGTGTCAATACGTCCATGTAGAGGATTTTATTAAAATATTATTATTATTATTTATGAACATCGTCAGTAGAAGTGTGACACAATGAACAGATGACAAACTATTACAGAATGAATCCCGGGTACGTCGCTAGGCACGCTATTCTTAAATTTAATTTTATATTAGGTACTAGTACGATGACTAAAACATGACCTTCATTGAGTGTATGTATATACCTTATGATGAATAAAAGAATTTGAATTTGACTAATTTTAATGTACGTCTAACATTATATCAGCGTTCCGCAAACTTATTAAATTACACAGAGCTTTAAAGGAATTTTAACAGGCTGGTTCTATGTACCCTTGCGAATGAATGTTTGATGAAACAGAGTGTGAAAATAACGTAAGTAATATATCGCACTACTGTCGGGTTCACTCATCAACCGCAGTATAATATTTGCACCCTTTCTCAGTCGTTAATTACCTTCGCCGGGGTCTAGGCTTAGGTAGGCCGAGGTCAAGAATTTCTAGGCTATTAATTATAATCTGGTTCAGCTACTCAGCGACGGTCAATTACAATCGGACAGGTGTTCTAACGTCATCTAGGCGTAACATAGAACATTCTTCAGAAAGCAACATTTCATATTTCATTGTTTAGATTTTTATTCTACTTGTAATTGAACTCAAAATCTGTTCACAATAGACTGAGCCATAAGAAAAAATAAAGAGAACCTAACCTTTTATTAGAAGACTGACGCAGAGATCGAGTAGATCGAAGAGCGAAAAATAAACGCAACAAAAACGATCAAAATCCTTAGAATAATCTCCTGATATTACAATAGTAAAAACAAGTTATAATATTCCCAAGTGTCTTGACAGCATCGCTATGTATATACATATTTAGGTATGTGCGCGAGTTGGATTTAAATGACTACGAGAGAGAATGATTTCTCGCATCATGTTCTGAACTAATTAATTTCATATACTTGATATACGAGTATGTGTTACTTTGATGAACATATAATTATACGGCTATTATCGTACATTTGCATAAATACGACTACTATATATACACTATCGTGTTACTTATTAAAATTTAAGTTCAGGTCTATAGTATGTGGATAGCAGAAAGAACAATCTAGAAAAATTATGTTATAGCTTCGTTTCCCAAAGGGTTCCATGATCCCTAAAGGACATAACTTCAAGCAATATAATACCATTTTCTAAATAATGAATAAGGGTTAAAATAGAATAAAATGCCAGATTCCACATCAATTATGTATGTAAACTACGTTCTTACGGAGGCACGTACGAGTTAAGAGTTGCGGAGTTTCTGTTGAATGTTTCCCCTATGTTCTCGTTACCTTATTATACGATATTATATTTTTTCATGATTTGCGAATGTTTGGTTCGAATTTTCTGTTATTTTATGCTAAGTACCTACTAATACAACTTTCATGACGTATTTTTGTTTAAAAGTAGCTTTTTATCTTCTATAATCGTATTTATTTTGTACTAAGAGCTATAATATGATTTTAAGATGAAATATCACTTACGAAATCTGCGCACTTCATAATCTTGCTAAATGTATCTTCAGTTTGTAACGTCATTTAACCCGCACTTGGGTAGCAGATGATAGCCTTAAACCACTCTCCCTCACTGATCTTTATGTGCAACAGTAGAAAAAATGTAGGTGAAGATATATTAAATATAAATATATAGAAACTTAAGACCGTAATTGATAAATAGCACTTTTATCAATTACGGTCAACAGGAACTTTTCTTTTCAAAAACGATATGAAATACAAAATTTAGGTATGTACAAATGACATATGCAAAGATGTATGTAAGTACCTTAATATAAATTACATTATCATAGTTGAAGAACTAAGGCCTATAGTCGTCTCCGCTAAGTATCACGAAAATTAGTTACTTAATGGGACCCCATTTACAGTTTAATCACCTTGATACAGGAGTAAAGGCGGGATTACCGCAATAAAACCTATAATCGCCAATCGATCGTCGGTTCTGTTGATACTGTTTACTTAATAGCCGATTTTTCTTACACTCAAATACAGAACAAACATACATATGTACTCGTATATGCATGTGCTAATCACACACATGTCTGTCTATCCTGGGAGAGAATTGAACGCGGGACTTATATGTAGCTTAGCTGATATGGTCTTTGACTTTTCCACCAAGAGGCCAATAGATTACAATTTTAATGTTGCGTATAATTATATTTTTCTAAACAAATACAAGTACCTACGTAAAAGCTGTCGATGCTATTCGCCGCTTTATTTTAAGATCTGTACCACGCATCGCGACATCTGTAATCGCTAATTGTTCCCAAGAGCCATGTTTGGTCGTGACTCGCGTAAACGACCAATTCCCTTTAAGCTATCCCTTAATAAACATATATCAAGGGTTTTACACCTACATCTGGTGAGGATAATAATTTTGTAAATTGAGTTGGGGCTTTCTTCAACTTCAACGTAGCAATAATGAAAAGTGAACAGTTATTTCTAAGTAATATAAGTAAGTTGACCAGCTATTGATTGTAGCCTGTCAACGATATCATACCCCGTAGTAAATAACATAGAGAGTAAGAAAGATTTAGCGCGCAATAAAAACTAACGTTTGATAACGTTTTCCCTGGAAGACGTGACCTGTGTAAATGACCATTTTCATCTCAGTTACCTAATACCAGATAATGGTATTGTGTTGGTGTTTTTGTTCTATTATAAATGTATACGTTACGAAAAAGTTAATTGTCACCTCCTTTTGAAGTAGGTACTCAAATTACCATTTAATTGTTTTTATTCGATAAATTGCATTCGAACCATTGGTCCATTTGTTGTCGCATTTACTAGGTGGATACATTTTTTGACATTGTGCACTCAAAAAGTAATGTATATATTTACATTTGACTGGTATAACATCTCGATTACGTTGGAATAACTACAGTTTTATTTTCTGGTATATTTTTTTCGCCAACAGCCTATACGAGTATGTGCGTTGGAAGTAAAACGATATGAAATACTTAATAAGAAGTACTTAATCGTCATATACTCGTATATTTATATCCAAGAGACCTAATCAAATATCTATAACTGAATACTTAAGTTTGGTTAGGTTTACCGATTTAAATTGAGGATTTGTATAAATTTGTACGGAACTTAATGCTGCATATTACGAGATTGGTAAGCTAGTGGTCTTATCGAAAATGTAAATTTGGTCAAATTAATGTCATATAAAAGGACATACGACTAACGACAAGAAGTGCTATGAAGGAAAAACCCAATTATTTTCAATATGATCGCGGTAAAACTTCAAATAAATTCGATTACACTTGGAAACAATCTTCCAACGATCAAACATCGTAATTGCTTTTGGATTTCGATTGTACAATTTAAATACTCATAAACTTTTATCGTTTTTAACGAGTGTTAGAGGATTTTATTGGTACTGATAAATCGTTCTTGATCGTTTTTGTTCAACTCGAACTTAATCTATTCTAAGTTAAGTGAGTATAATAATAATGGCGGTGTTTGAAGAAATTCCATATGAGATAATGTGTAGAAATAATGTGTAGATATTTTCATATATAACATGTATGTTAGTGAATACACGTAAGTTTTTTTAAAAGGTGTAATTGAAGATTAAATGTTTGATAATTTATATCGAATCCGCGTGGCAGACTCGGGCTTAAATCCCTCTCACTATGAGAAGGGACCCGGTCCAGCAGTGGACCATAAAAAGGGTCGAATAAACAACAACAATAACATCTGGTTTTAAGCTGTTCAAAGTAAAGTTGCGATCAATTTGACATCGCAACAAAGTCTGCATCGCAGAGCGCAGCGACAGAAACAACAATTCAATAAAAGTCTCCGTAAAATAAATAAAAGAGGAACGAAGCTCCGATATATCCGCATCCCGTCGACGGCCAAAAATAAATGGCAAAATAACTGTCTCAATAACTGAGACGACGGAGCGACTGATTGTGTCCAATGACCGGCTTATACGATTGATATCGGCCCTACTACAAAACTACTGTCGGAAGTCTACAAAAAAAGAAGAAAGTGATTTATTTTTTCTAAAAAGAATATTTGCAATAATGTTTGGTCTACCAAATAAATATAATGTGTTTTAACACAACTATTCTCGCCGTTCTAAGTAGTGACAACTGCAGCGTAAGAACGTAAGTTGATATTATAAAATATTAATGTAATTTTTACAACTATGTAAACCTGTCATTAATCGCCATTAAAAATAATATGATATCACCAAACAAAAAATATGTCTGATTTCAAGTGCATTGTGTGTGAAAATTTAAAATTCATACAGTAATTGATGCATGCATTAACTAATTCTGTACGCGAGAAAACTGCCAAGCTTATGAACAATCTCTCATTTACATACAAAATGACGTTCTTATTCAAGATTCATATGAATGAATAAAAATATAATCTTCATTAAGATTTATGGCTTAAAAGTATAATTGTATAGTTAGCATTTTTCTTCTGAGAGATATTATAGTCGTATTTGTTTTTTTATTCGCTGAGCAACAAACATTCATTGCTTTAAAGACAAAGACAAAGACAAACTTACTGATGATTTTCGCTCTAAACTTGCCACTTGTCACTCTTTCTAATTATATGCCAGAGTCAAATATTAGATTTATAATCGTGCACACAATGGTTGTAACCTTAACTACAAAATCAATATAAACTGTATTATCGCCTCATAAAACCTTCGGATGACCTGAACATCCCCGTCGCGCTATTTTTACGACCACTCGTTTATAAAAACCAGTCGTGGGGTAACTATCAGCCATTTCTTTTTAGTTCTAATCGAAAAACGGTTATTCCAACCCTCATTGAGATTTTAAGTTAATGTACGTATACAACGATGTGTAAATTGCTTTAAATAAGACCTAAAATATAGTTCACATAAATAATACCCTAGATGGTAATTATAGTATTTTCTACTGGCCCGCAACTTTAATTGAAAATAACTTAAAAATTATTTAATACAACTGAAATGAATTTTCTCAGCACCTCTCATTTCTCCGTGATTAACTTAAATGCAGATAAAATAAGTTCAGATTGCCCTAGCTATTGCTAGCTAGTAATAGGTAGAAGACAAAATGGATTTGCAACTACGACTTTAAAATGTAACGGTCGACCCACATCTGACGGAACAGATGAAGTATGCTCGACGCACTAACGCATCATCGGTTAGGTGTGAACGGTTGAACGTTTTATGATATATTTGCCTGTTCTGGCGTTACGCGACCTATAATACGCGACGCATATTCCGTCAGATGTGGGCCGACCCTAAAACTACATTAATATCCATTGCTACGCCGTAGCTTGCATCTCGTAGCATACAAGAAATGCGTTCTACGTGAAATTTAATCTTCGAATTGAAACAGGCGGTACATTTTATGCGGCAAATGATCGAAATAACCTATGATTAATTGATGAATATTTTTTTCAATAACATTGTTTTTCGAGGATGCTCAGGGTACCCAATAATACGCATAACAAACCTAATAAAATACATTTGAACTTTCTATTTACAAGTGTTAATATATATGCAAGTTCGTATATATAATACCATGTATTCATGAATATGAAAAAAAAAATCTTTTGAAAATGTATGTTATTAACCTTTGAAAACATTAAAGTAATATTATGTACGTCTCTGAAAAGCAGTCAAACGATACACTATGAAAATCGTATGCAAAATAATACATGTCCCTAATTCCTCCGTCATCCACATGAAAGAAAATATAATTTTAAACGCTCTAATTAATACCCGTATTTAACCGCGCGTCCCACATATGGTAGGCATCTATGTACGTCCCTTCATAACAAAAGAAACTGTACTTTATTATGGGAATGGAGAAGTTAATTCTTCTGTCCACGGTTTACTTGTGGATCGTAATAACTTTGGATTCGAACGATTCAATCGTGTTCATTGTTACAGCCCCTTTTTTTAACAAGCCTTAAAAAAGTCACAGATAAATATTGTAATAATAATTTGCGATCGGATCATTCGGTTATATTGTGAAAGAAAATGTTTTAGTAGTAAAATTCTCGCACGGTTACATTCACTACTGGAAGTTCAACATCTTGATTAACCATGTGTTTATAATAAACTGTGCAGTTGATTATAACAACCAATGTTAATACTGCCACCTCCATCTCTCCTTGTTTTTTTGTAGTCCTGAAGAAGTATGTTTCAAATTGAAAACAATTTCAACTAAATTCATCTTGAATAACGTACATAATTTAGTTCTTAAGAAAGAGAGTTTACATTTTTAACATTAACCAGTAATAATAAGGAGGACAAATACATGTAGACAACAATAAAAAGTTATACAGTTGAGGTCGTAGCCTAAAATAGCAAGCGTGGTTGAATAAACAACCCGAGACAAAGTTTGAACGGACCTTAAACGCTATAACTTAGAAATGGCCACTAGTATTTTACCCTGTTATATGCACCCTTCGTTAGACAAAGATCGCTATATAAATATCTGCGACTAAAAGATGTAAACTTTCAAAATCTCATTTACAAATTTTGTATAATATACATAGGAATAAACTTGGAGAAAAGAAAGCCATCATTTTGTTTGAGACCTTAAATCGAAAAGAGTTGATAACTCTTCACATTGGTTGCATCTCGCCGTCCGTGAGATTTAAGCAATTCTCAACCTTGATGTTTATGCAATAAGGATCATGATAACTACATCAGAACATGATTGAACTAGAGTTCTATTCACCAACGGTTTAAATTTGCATGTAAATGAGCAACAATAAACGCAACCACTTCGCTCTACATCGTTTAATTTTATTCAATACCGAACCTCATCGTCGTGTTTTATTAATTAACCCAATTCATAGGGAGAATTACATATCATTTGAAGCACGCCGCTAAATTAATATTGAATCTCTTATAATACTGTAAAAGGGCTTACAAGAAAAGTCTTACCTGTTTACATGAAATACAAAGCAATCCTCTGGCTTGTTCACACATTACACAGTTAATTCACAAACGATACATGTACAAGGATCTGAAGTGCCAGAGGCGGCGGCACAAAGAGCAACTGTAATTAATATTTACTACCATCGCTTTGTTAGGCTCTAGTAACTCTACAACCCGAGGATCTCCTTTGTAAAATCTACGCACAAGTGAGTGCCTACGCAAAAATTGAAATTACCTTCAAGGGCCTCCTCTTACGCGCCAGTAAACAATCCATAAAATGGTACTAGATACAAGTGTACATAGGCGATGGGGACACTTACCATCATCTGCTTGTATGTTAGACTGTACTAGAAAAAAAGCGATGCCTGTAATAAAGCGCGCGCACGCGTGCTCAAATCAACAGAACAGAAAAAAGTATCTACGGCAACGTTTATCTGGTCGTTAGATAGCCAGGGTATTTATTTTTTTATATAATTGTAGTTCCCGCGGCTTGACATACTAATGGAATGCCGATTTTCTGGCATGTCGCACTTAGTAACAATTCGTAAATGTCGTGTTGCAATTAATGTTCTCGCAATATTAGGAGCAAAAAACGATTTTCCTCTCGAAGATAAAACATATTAATTATATGTTAATTAGGAAGTATTATACAGAATAGCCCGAATGTAATGCTGTCATATATTTCAAGAACTGTAAAATTATTTGATACAATAAATACAGATATAATTAATTCATAGTACATGTTCTAAAAATATAACTTGATTGGGTTTTAGAGCGTGAACATATAATACGAGTATAAACTCGAGTT